>JAASGW010000785.1:0-12561 GCA_023334395.1 Phytopythium sindhum | reverse complement strand
TATCTTCAGGCGGGTGACATTGCTATCTACCGGGCGTTTAAGGACATCCTGAGCGGCGAAATCAATGCGTGGAAGGAGAGCGGGGACGTCCAGTACACCAAGGCAGGCAATCCACGGCCGCCTGCTGTCGAGGTTGTGTGCAATTGGATTTGACGGCCGTGGGCAGCGACGGAGAGTGAGACTGTGTCCAACTCGATTACGGCTGCTGGCTTTTCTGACAATCCGTATGACTGGTTTATTGCCCGTCACGACGTCTACGGGGAGCCGTTCATGGAGAAGTGGGGGAGCAAGGCGGAAACTGAGGCAGACGCGTTCAACATGACCGAGATCGACGATGTTCTGGACGACGTCACCCTGCTTTACGAGGAGGACGAGGATTAGAAGACCTCCCCGAATAGAAGACCTGGTCTGTGATTTTGATGTGTTTTGTCAGCATCTAATAAATACAAGACCGGGCAATATTCGGGTAAATTCGTTATATATGACGCATACTGTTGTTTGTATTATCCATGATTCTTCAATATATTATGTAGTATTAATGAGCAATATTATATAATAATACAGTACTCATTTAAGAAACCTGGGTTACGCTCGGTTACGCTCTTCTCCATTCTCATTCCCAGTCAAGGCGACGACCTCCAATCTGACACTTCGCGCTCGCCGTCCGCCGCCTCCGCCATGCTGCTCAAGACGCTGCAGCGCTTCAGCCGCCGCCAGTATGTCAGCGGAACGTTGCTGCTCTTCCTCTTCCTCACGGTACGTCCCTCTCCTCTCCCCCGTCTCTCTTCCAGGCCTCCCGTTCTTCCCAAGAGTCTCACCTTTAGCGTCTCGATCGACCCGCAGCTCGTCGGATACGGAGGCGCTGCCGTCGTGTGGCTGCTCCTGCTGCTGCCCGTCGCCTTCTTCTTCGCGTGGGTCGCGCGCCAGCAGCATCACCACGGCGTCACGTACGTTCTGTCTATCCTATGGCTGCTGCTCTGTGGTTATCCTCGTACTGACCGCCCTCATGACGCTCCTGCAGCGACCGCGAGCTGGAGCAGGTGGCGTACAGCTTCCTCGCGGGCATCTTCCCTGTCAGCGTGATGGCGGTCGCCGCGCAGGCCGTGCTGGCGCCGCTGTGGGCGCTGATCTGCTTCTACGACCAGCGCGAGTCGCTCCACCAGCAGCTGCAGTCCTTCTTGGACGAGCAGAACAACGCCACGCTGGCGGCTCCACGGCACTCGTCGCGACTCGCGGACCTGGCGCTCAAGATCCATGTGGACAAGACGCTCGGCTACTTTGTGTTCCTGCTCGCCATGGCCTTTTGCGTGGCCGCGCTCGTCGAGGAGTTGCTCAAATTGTGGATCGTGCAAGGCACGTGCTGCTGCTTCTCGTCGGCCCGTCGTAGTCGCAGCTGCTGCTGCTGCTGCTGCTGCTCGAGACCGTCGACGTCCAAGCCCATGTTCGCGACCATCAAGCAGCAGCAACAGCATCGCCGTCAGCAGCAACTGCACGGCGGGGCGCGCGTGGGCCTGTGCCATCCAAGCCGCCTACTGTTCCCCCACAAGCGGCATTCAAGCCACGGCTTCGTCGTGTTCATGGCGGTCGTCGCCGGTGCATTGGGCTTCTCGTTCCTGGAGAACGTGGTCTACACATTCTCGGTGGACGGATTCAGCGACCGCGCGCTCACAGCGCTGGTTCGCGGCGCCGTCAGCACCTCGTTGCATTGCATCTGCGGCGGCATCACGGGTGTGCGAGTCGCCTCTGCGCTTCAGTCTCATCGTGCTGGCGCTGCTTCGACACGGGAAAGCGCGACGGTCGAGTTGAGTCGTTGGCGCTCCAAGGCCCGAATCGTTTTGCCTGCTGTGCTGGTGCACGGAGCGTTCGACATGCAGATCTTCCTCTTTGCAACGCTCACGACGCAGGAGATGCTGAACACGCACCCCCAACGGTACGGCGTTGTGTTCCCGGGCATTGTTTCCGTCACGATCCTCGTGCTGGCGTTCGTGTACATGAGACGATCGCTGCACGCGATGGAGAAAACGATGAACGAAGGGCGGTACATCCAAGTGGCCGTGGACCTCGAGTCGGGCCGCCGCGTGTCGATCAACAAGGGACCAGGAAGAACGACGTTCGCTAGCGACGACGACGACGAAGACGAGTTTGACGTGTTCGACGACGACCTCGACGATGATGAGGAAGGGCTCATTGTACGAGCAAGCGAGGACACGGTGCCAGGCAGCAATCGCAAGGTGCGATCCGTGTTCAATGTGTAGATATAAATAGAATAACGAAGGGATGCACCGGCAAGTCCCTGCGCTCAGGCAACGTCCGCTTCCTTGGGCTCTTGTCATGGGCTGCCACCTCAATCTTTAGCAACTCCTAGGCTACAGCTACAGCTGCTAGCTCTTACTTCGACGAACGAGTCCGTTTCTTGACTAAGTACCAGCAGCGCACGCTCATGACCTGGTAGTTGTGCTCACCGAATGCACCACGTTGATTGAGTTGAGGGATAAATCCTTGCTGGATCAATGTGTATGTGATGGAGCAACTGTGTGTGTTTCGCTGGTCAAGATCACGCCACGCTATCAGATAGTAGCACCTCGTTATGGTTGTTGCAAGTTGAGCGCACAGTCTCGTGTTTTCGCCGATGGCACTGTCAAATTCAAACCACTCGGCTGAGGACTCGCACTGGCAATCCTTTATGCAGTTGCTGATTACTCCAGCCCTCCCGAAATGCCCGAGCTGTCACTGAAAGAAAACTCGAGCTCTGAGCTAGGTAGCTCCTTGGTGAACTACTTCAAGCAGACATCCCGCTTGAGGACGGTACAAGTCTCCGGCCGGCCGCGACGCTGTTTCAGCGTCATTATCGCTATTCGTAGCTGCTGTGCGTTCCCAAGATGCTTTCGCGAGCTGATCCTTGTCAGAAATAGACGCCGTCACGCCCAGCCATCACGTTCAACCAAGTTCCCATCTCGGACAAGAAACGCATCATGGATTCCCCCAACAATAGACTGGGGAGAGCGGCTTGCACTCGTTGTCCTATCCGAGCGAAAATGCACCTTCTCTCCGATCCACCAGCGAGCGACAAGGCTGCCGGCCTCCCAACGCCGCTTCTCTCTCATCGACCTGTTTCCTCTCGCTCATTCCTCGATTTCTTCGACGCACAGCAGCTTCCTGCCCACCCTCCGCAGTCCTCCACTCTCCAAGCTCATCAAGATGCAGTTCGCGCCGCCCACCAAGGAGAGCGATGTCACCATCGGCGTCGTCGACGGCAACGAGCAGGGCGTGGACCAGAACGGTCTCGTCGTCGGCCGCTGGAAGGCGGGCATCTTCGGCTTCACCGACTCCTTCGTGCCCAACGGTGCGTCCCTCGTCTTCCCTTTCACCTTTCAATTCTGTGCTGAGCACCAGCTAACGGTTTGATGGACTCGTTCTCAGGCATTACCTCGTGCTGCTGTCCCGGCCTCGCTGTGGCCCAGATCTCTGCACGCCTCGGCATGATGAAGTTCAGCCACGTGCTGGGCGCCTTCGGCGGGCTCTACCTGCTAGCCATCATCGCCGCGGCGACGCACAGCGGCTTCATGGACTTCCTGATCGTGATGGCGTGCATCATCGCCGCGCTCTGCCTCATGCGCATGCGCTGGCGCATCCGCACGCTCTTCTCGATCCCAGGCTCGCACGCCGAGGACGCTTTCTACAGCTTCTGCTGCGGCTGCTGCTCGATCGCGCAGATGGCCTCGCACGTCGAGTCGTATGAGCCGGGCACGTTCGCATTCGGGCCGCGCTCGACGCTTCAGGGCTACTCGTTCAACTAGCCGCCTTCTTATGACGGCACCATGACTGCGCGGCCGAGGCTCATGGCGTCAGGGATCCTATATGCAATACACTTATCTCTCGATTCCCACTCGATGACAGCTCAAAACGCTCTCAATTGATCTACTATATGTGCTTTGGTCTATCGTTGTGAACACTCATGGCGCCTACCGTTGTCGTGGAGCCTCAAGTGGGCGCTGATGACGCTGGCGGCACACGTCGACGACGTTCCCCGGCGCCAGAGCGTCTCTTAGCTTCATTTTTCGCTCTCTGTCTTGGTCGCCCTCTTCGCTGACGTCCCGTGCATGAACTCCCCCGATGCTGGCGAGTACGCGGGGCTTGCTGGTACCTTCGGGCGCGGCCAGGACGATCGCGACGCCCGTGCACCGATCGATCGTCAAGAGCTGCTTGGTGAACATCCTGCTGTTGCTCTCTGTCTGTCAATGATTAGGGTGGCGTGCCCTGAAGAAGATCACGCTGTTCTCTGGGGACGGAGGCGATCGGAGAGTGCGAAGCGGTGAACAGTCTCGAATAGATACGATAAGTCTCACCCGAGCGTAGCCGACGGCTCCGTCCGTCCAACTAGCGTACACGCCTGGCTAATGGCCTGGCCGACGTCGTATGAGCGGCATGGCGTGCGACACGCTCCATGAATCGCCGCGTCTTGCCAGAAACGCAGCAGTGGGGTTGCAGAAGGCGCGCCGGCCGCCACCGCTTGGCGTCCATCCCGTGGATCCAGAGCGGCGCCGACGAGAACGCCAGAACCCGCGCTCGCATCATCCACATTTCATCCGTCACGTCTGCAGGCTTTAATAGAATCCATAGAGCTCGCTGAGGTCGACAGATCGACAGACCGACGACGGGTATGGTGACCGTCAACAAGATGACGACGATGCAGTCTCCACACTGCTGGTGTCATCCCCTGAACCCATTCTCCACCTTGGACCGGCGACATAAGCCACACAGCGAACTACGAGTTGGCGAAGCCATGGAGCGCGTGGAGCTGGGCATTATATGGATAGTCCATGCATGCAGTCATAGATATACATACCCATCCGTCGACTGCCGAGGAGGAAAACGTTAGCGCGCAGCCCCAAGCAGCAGCAACTTGTTTGACATGCTCCTCCGAGTTGAAGGTCGATAAAAATCTCTTTAAATTAATATTAACATATATATGATGAATATGTAGTGAATATTTACTATAATATATAATTGTTAAAAGATGTGTGACATATAGTATCCTTTATATAATCATGAACTCTTATGTTTAGTGTAATGTAGCCTGTTAATCCAGGAAATGACCCTGTGTAATCCTATACTCGCCGCGGGTTTGTTCCCCATCAAGAGCATTAGATCGACCAAGGAGGAAGCTTCGCTTGGCGATGGGGGACAAGTACGACCGGCAGCTGCGTCTGTGGGGCGCCGAGGGCCAGCGGCGGCTGGGCAGCGCGCACGTGCTGCTGGTGGGTGCCAGCGCCACGGGCGCCGAGACCCTCAAGAACCTTGTGCTGCCCGGCGTGCAGCGCGTGACGGTCCTGGACGACCAGCGCGTGACGCGCGCCGACGCCACGAACAGCTTCTTCGTCACGGGCGCCGACGCCGGCCGCCCGCGCGCGCAGGTCGTCGCGGACCTGCTGCTCGAGATGAACAGCGACGTAGCCGGTGCCTTCCGCCACGCCGACCCGCTCGACGTCCTCCAGAACGGTGCGCTTCCCGCTTGCGAGGATGGATGGGCCGACGTGCAAGTACTAATCCCAACGTGCTGGCGCGAGCAGAGCCCGAGTACCTGGACCAGTTCGACCTGGTGATCGCGACGCAGCTGGACGAGGTGCCGGCCAAGCTGCTGGGCGAGCTCTGCCTCGCCAAGCGTATCCCGTTGCTGGTATGCTAGGCACCTTGTTTGTCCCTCGTGATGCTTTTGATTGACATGGGCGGCGGATATGCCCCCTATTCACTGTACGTCGACCACTTTAAACGAAATGATACTAACGGGCATGTGCATCCAGCTGGTGGTCTCGTACGGCCTGGTCGGGTACTTCCGGCTGCAGGCGGCTCAGCATGCGATCCTGGACGGCAAGCACGACCCGCCATTGCACGAACTGCGCGTCTCGCGGCCGTTCCCCGCGCTGCGTGCGTTCGCCGACGGGATCGACCTGGACTCCCTGTCCTCGATCGACCACGCACACGTGCCGTTCGTTGTGCTGCTGCTCAAGGCTATGGACAAGTGGAAGGCGCAGCACAACGGCGCGGTGCCCAGCGCGTTTGCCGACAAGATGGCATTCAAGCAGAGCCTCCTCGACATGACCTGGGGCCCTCCAGGCCACGAAGTCAACTTTCTGGAAGCCGCCGACAGCGCCTACCGCGCGTACGCACCCCCTCTCGTGCCGGAAGAGGTCGCGAACGTGCTTCGCGTTGCCAAGGAGCACGCGCAGCAGTTCACGGCGCAGACGGAGGACTTCTGGTGGCTCGCGCGCGCGCTGGCCGAGTTCGTTGAGACGCAGAACGAAGGCATGCTGCCTGTCACGGGCGTGGTGCCCGACATGACGGCCTCCACCGACACGTACGTGGCGCTGCAGGAGATCTACATGGCCAAGGCCGCCGAGGACGCTGCGGCCGTGCTGCGCATCCTGCAGAGCCATTTGATCGCCGCGGGGCTTCCCCAGGACTGCATCTCGCGTGAACAAGTGGCGTCGTTTTGCAAGAACGCGTACAACATTGCGGTGAGCTGCGAACAATGCATCGGTTGGTATGTTGCTCCGACTAACGCGCATCTTGTCGTAGATGCTGGACACGCGGTCGCTCGCTCAAGAATTTGGTAACGTGGACCTCTCGGGCGTCGATATTGAGGACGAAGACGCGCAACAGTCGCCGCTCATCTGGTACTTCCTACTGCGCGCCGTCGCCGCCTTCGTGTCGACATTCCATCGGTACCCTGGATCGGAGAAGAAGGACGACGAAGGCGATGACGATGACGAGACGAACAAGCAGGACCGCGCGTGGCTGGTCGAGAAGGCGCGGCAGCTTGCGACTGCTAGTACTTCCAATGATGGCGAGACTGGACGGCAGGTGGCGGCCTGGATCTCGGACGCGCACGCTCTCGAGATGACGCGGTCGTGTGAGGTGGAGTTGCACAACGTGGCCGCACTCATGGGCGGCGTGGCGTCGCAGGAAGCCGTCAAGCTCATCACGCACCAGTTTGTGCCGCTTGAGCACACGTACGTCTTCAACGGCATCTGCGGGCTCGCCGCGACGTACAATCTATGACCGACCTTGTCGAGCGCTGTTGGATGGATGGAACCAATAGAGCAGCCAAATTAAAGCATGGCGGCGAGAACAAGGAGGTTCACGCAGGATGAATCGGACAATGCATGTGTATTCTCACAGCATCTTGCATCATATGCACACGTACGCAACCCGGCTGATCTGGCCGCCTATCTACAGTCCCACGCCTCCGTTCCTACCCTACCGCGAGTCGCCGCCGTTGGAACCACGGCGACCATGGTCGTGGTGCTGATGCTGGTTCTGCTGCTGCTGCTTCATCTTGTCTAGCTGCTCGCGCTCGTGTGCGCACCGCGAGCAGTGGCACGTGAACTTGTACTCGCGCAGGTTGCGCTCGCGCGCGGCGAGGCCCATGTCGATGTCGATGTAGCAGATGCACAGCTCCTCCCCCTGCTGGATGTCGCGGATCGCGACCACGTGCCCCTCGCCGTTGCGCGTGTACAGTACGGTGCAGTTCGGGTCGCAGCTGTGGTTCATGGTGCAAATGATGGGGAACAGCGCCGTGCCTTCGATGCCGAGGAAGCCGTTCGAGTCGTCGTCTTGGGCACCCTTACGCTGGGTTAACCGCTCCGCTTCTTCCCACTGGAGCACGTGGCGCACGTGGGCCACCAACGCTTGGTCTTCCTGCGACAGCGTCGAATGAGGCACGTCCGCAGGCATATCCGGGTCGAAAAAGTCGACGAGCGCGTGGAACGGGTGGTCGATCTCCATGCTAATATTGTTCATCTCGAACATACCAATGAGCGCCGCGAAGAACTCGAAGCTCAGGACGCTCGAGCACGCGTTCCAGACCTCGTCGACCGACACGCCGCACAGCTGGTTCTCGCGTTCGAGCCGCACGAGATTACACTCGAGCGCGTCCAGCAGAAGCTGATGCGTTAGCGCCAGAACTTCCTGGAGATACTGCGGGCTCTGACTAGTCAAGGAAGCTGTCTTCTTGCTGTTGGCAGACCCGTGCTTGTTGATGTCGTTCGCAGTGATACCTTCGTTACTGTTGGTCGTCTTCCTTAACGATGCGGATGGAGCCTCCATGGCCACATCGTTCGGTGACGAGTTCGGTAGTCCGTCGTTGGACTTCTGGCGCTCGTGGTCCTCATGGCTACGATGGTGACGGCTGCTGACCGAAGGCGCGCCACTCCTGACTGCTTGAGCATCACTGGCAGTGACTCCGTGCGTTTTCACACGCTTGGTCGCCCGCCTTGCCGATGGTGTCATATGCACGTCTCCATCCTCGCTGTGTCCTTCATTGCCATCATCTCCACTGCTGTTGCCGCCGCAGCTGTCTTCGTCGTATCCGCTGCCTTCTTTCCCCTCATGCTCCCCATCGGGGTCCTCAAGCACGACCTCCCACCAGGGCCTCTTATAAAACATGTCGATGGGCGCGCGCGCCTTAACGACGTCGCGAAGCACCAGGTACCGCGACAAGACGCGGGCGATCACCTTGGCGACCAGCAGGAAGATGTCATTCGTGTGCTGCATGTGCTGCAGGAACTCGCCCATGGCTGAGCATGGGTCCCCGCGTGGGCAGAGCAGCGCATGGCTCTCGTGGAACGCGCGCGCCTGGCACTCACGCGAGCAGTACATGTCACCGCACACGCATTGGACGGCTGGGCCAGCAAGTCCGCAGCCGCGGGGGCTGACCTCCAGCCGTCTCAGCGCCTCGTCCAGCGCGTTGGCGTCGATCGGACCAAATGACGTCTGCGAGGCTGTCCCGTTGCTGCTGTTTGCGGTCCCGCCATCGCCGGTGGGATTGTTAGTGACGTTCGTACCGTTGTCCCCATCAACACGGCGTGCTGTGCTGGTGCTCGCGTCGATCTGACCATCTGTAGCGCTGCTGGCGCTCGTGTTTGCGCCCGCCTGCCGGACGTGAGTATTCCAGCGCGTCACCACGTCGCTCCACTCGCCGTTGTAGTCCTTCAGCAGCGGGAGGAAGCAGGACTGGCAGCAGGCCATGCCCGCGCACTTGTTCTTCTCGTGCTGCATGGCGACGAAGGGCGCCTCGGTCCAGATCCGCGCCGACCGCTTGAGCTCATGCGCCGCGTAGATGGCCTTGCCCTTCACGGGGCCGGCGTCCGCGCAGAAGATGGGGGCGTGCGCATGGCGGATGAGCCCGTCGAAGTACCGCGCAGTGGCCGGGTCGCTGGCCGCGTAGGGCGCCGCCACGCTCGAGAACTCGTCCACTGCCGTCGTCGCGCGTCGAGGGCGGACGTGTCGGTCGCAGGCGCGGCGCGAGGAGGGCATGCGGTGGCGGTGGCGGCGGGCATGGCGGCCGGCGTCCATCAAATCGTCACACACATACATCACAGAGAGAGAGAGTGAGCGTTCCCGGTCCTCGCGGTAAAAAATCGCCGTTGGTCTCACGATTCTCGAACAACGAACACGATCGAGCGAGAGAGCGACAGGTGGCGCCAGCCCCACGCTCGTCACGTGGGGTTTTGGGTGGTGTGTGAGCAAACACAACGAGCAGCCGACTCACCGTCCATACCCCGTCTCGTTGCAGTTGCTACTGGTGCTGTTCCGTTCGACGAGTCGGTCGTTGTGGATCAATCAACCAGTGGATGGATGGAAGCGGTCGGGCGTCGCGAACGTGTGTCGGTCTTTGTTGTGCGTCCGTGTCGATACGCGTTCTCCAGGGGGCGCGTCGGCCAGTCGAGCTCCTGATGTCTCGAGTGCGGTCGGACGCGCGGAACAGGCCGCCTCCCGTCTATCGGCACTGCGAAGCCAACAGGCAGACAGCCACCACTAGCGGCCGCGCGCTTTACGTCCAGTACAGAGGAGGTCTGTGCTCTCCGTCTCCGCTCGGACGCGTCCGGTCGCGATGTTGAAGCGCGGGCGGAGGTCGGACGACGGTGGCCGGGGCTCTCCGCGGGCGCGCCGTTGCTCACCAAACGGTGCTGAAGACGCACCGGGCGCGCTTGCTCGCTGTATGTAGCACCGCGCGAACGGAGGAGCCGCAAACGAGAGCAAAGGAGCGAGCGAAAGAGCAACGAAGGAGCGATCTCGCCATGTCAGCCGCGTTCCCACCACCACCTGTACTCTAGCTGCTCGTGCGTTGCGTCCTTATTGCGGTATCTCGGTATGGGATTGGTCGAAAAGGTGGTTTTATTTATTTTATCGCTCACTGATTCGTGAAAAATTTAAATAATCCGTCAATCACGTGCAAGAAGAACATTTTCGAATTCTTCAACTTTGACCTATGTCCTTAAACCAAGGGGTGATAAAATACGCACCGCCGAGACGAGAGCCAAGGCTCATATATGACATAAATGACTCAGAAGGATGTTGGTGACCGCCTTGTCAATGGATACTTTACGCCCGACCTCCTGGCCGACCTGGCCCTACCACCGCGGTGTTCCATTCCTCGGCGGGTCTGGCAGCATCGACATGGCCAGCGATCTTTGCGCCGTCCATGGGTGGAAGGGATTCGAATGGCGGGTCGGTCGGTACCTTTGCCGCTTCAACGTGAGCACACAGACGTGGAAGTCGGTTGGATCTGTTGGGCGAAGAATTTCCAGCTCTTCTATTCAAATTGACGAGGCGCTCGCGGGCGCGCCTTCCTAACCGATACTAATCCAGGCGAACCGACCGAGCGAGTGACCGGGACGCGCGCCGGTCGGGCGGGGAGGAGCTGCCGTGGCGTTGGAGGCCCACGGCCGTCCGGTCCGCCCAATGCTCGAGCGGTCGTCCGCGCCGCAAGTGATAAACAAGTGGAGAGAGACGATACGAACACTATCGGGAGATGACTACGCGGACTCTGGGCCGGCTAGGCCTTGCGTTCCTCCTCGCAGCGCGCGCAATGGCACACGAACTGGTACTCTCTGCTCCGGAGGCGGACACGCAAGCACACAAGCGCACAGTTAGGGCTAAGTGGCGGATAGAAGACACGGACAGACGGCGACGAGCACTCACTGCAGGCACTGGTTCCGCTCATCGACCTCCTGGTCCACGTCAATGTACGAGATGCACAGCTCGTCGCCCTCCTGCAACGCCATCAACGCAACGCATAGTCAGCATCGATCTCATCAAGCACAGATAACAAAGACGCTCAGCATGTACCGCGATGTCCTGGACGGCGAACACGTGCGCGGCGCCGTCCTTGGTGTAGAGCACGGTGCAGTTGGGGTCGCAGCTGTGGTTCATGGTGCAGATGCCCGAGAAGAGCGCCGTGCCCTCGACGCCAACGAAATCCTCGACCATGCAGCTGCAGCCGTCCTCATTGTCCTCGTCCTCTTCGTGCGAGTGCGCGTGCTCCTCGTCCTCGTCGTGAACGTGCTGCGCGTGGTGGTCGGCGACGAACTTCTCGAGTGCGGCCTTGACGCGTGCGAGCGCCGGCGGCATCTTCTTCTTGCCTTCCGTGTCGGCCTCGGTGAGGGCCTCGCCCAGCGCGTAGAACGGGTGGTCGATCTCCATGCTGATGTTGTTCATCTCAAACATGCCGACGACCTGGCTGAAGAAGTCCATGGTGAGCACCGACTCGCAGGTCGAGAGCACGGCGTCAGTCGAGAGCCCATTGAGCTCGCCGCGCTGCTCGAGCCGCTCCAGGTTTTCGCGCAGGCCAGGCAGGAAGAGCTCGAACGTGTGCATGAGCAGCGTGCGGAACTTGTCGCGGTACTCGTCGAGTGTGAGGCTCTCCTCTCCGTCCACGTCCTCCTCGGATGTGATGACCTCCCACCACGGCAGCTTGCAGAACATGTCGACGGGCTGTCGCGCCTGCGCCAGGTCGTGCGTCTCGATGTAGCGGAGCACGATCTTGGCCACGACCTTGGCCGCGAGCTGGAAGATCTCGTTGGTTACGAGAGTGTGGTTGAGGAAGTGACCGAAGGCCGTGTCGTCCGCCTCGGAGACCTCGCCGGGGCACAGCAGCGCGTGGTGCGCGGCGTACGCGAGCTGACGGCAGCTCTCGGAGCAGTAGAGCGCGCCGCACGAGGCGTTGCACTGCACCTGCTTCTCGGCGAGCCGGAAGACGGCGAAGTAGCTCTCCTCGGGCGACTTGCCGCCCTCCTGCTGCAGGTAGGTGAGCGCGGCCTCGAGGTCGTCGGCCGAGGCTGGACCGACCTCGTCGTCGGGCGAGGGCGCGTCGCCGCTCTCGGCGTTGGCCTGCAGCACGCGCGCCCACGTTTCCTTGCTGTCGATGAGCGGCACGAAGCAGTTGTCACAGCAGTCGACGAACTCGCGGTTGTCGGCGTGCTGCATGGCCACGAATGGCGCTTCGGTCCAGATTGGCTCGCCCGCCTTGAGTGCCTTGCCCGCGAAGATGGCCTTGCCCTTGGTCCCCGCTAGCCCGCAGCGGATCGGTGGGCTATGTAGCTGCGATTGGAACAGCGCGTCAAAGTAGGCCGTCACCTCGGGCGTTGTCTCCTGCATGATGGCTTCGTGCTGTTTCGGTCTCGATCAGGGCGCAAATCTGGTACTGGTGGGCGCAGGTAGGGCGAATCTTAGTCCGTGTGTGTGTGTGTGTGTGGGGGGGGGGGGGGGGGGGGGGGGGCG
>JAASGW010000784.1:0-12708 GCA_023334395.1 Phytopythium sindhum | reverse complement strand
ATCAATCGTCGGTTGCGGAAGGAGAAGGTCACGCGCGACTGGATCGCGTCGGCGGCGCTGCAAATCTACTCGACGCTAGACAGTGACGGATCAAGCTTCACGGCCTCCGCAGCATGGGTGTCCAAGTTTATGAAGCGCAATGATCTATCGCTTCGCAGACGCACGAACTTGACGGTACTCACCGACGACATGCTTGTTGAGCGTGCCGTCAGCTACATGCGCTATCTCGGTGATCTCCACACGAAATGCTTCCCAGAGCACACTATCCTCATGGACGAGACCGCGGTGTTCTTTGAAGACGTCCGTGACACTACAGTAGACGTCACGGGAGCACGCCACGTCGTCGTACGTTCGACTGGCTTCGCATCTATGCGTGTCACTGTCGTGCTCGCTGTGACAGCGACTTGCCGCAAGCTCACCCCGCTCGTCATCTGGAAGCATAAACAAGGTGAACGTTCCATCACCACGGTCGAGTCGTTGTGGGTGAGCCACCAGCTCAAGGGCTGGGTTGACTCCGAGCTCATCCTTAAGTGGATCGACAAAGTGTTCTCTCCAGTGATGGTTGCCAACGGCAAGGCAATCGTGTGGGACTCCATGCGCGCGCACGTGTCCAAGAAAGTCAAGATCAAATGCTCGCAGCGCAGCATCGCCATGGCTGTCGTTCCGGGCGATTTGACCACGTATCTGCAGGCCGGTGACATCGCCATTTACAAAGTGTTCAAGGACAACTTGTCGCGTCTCATTGACGAGTGGAAGCGCTCGGACAGCGTGGAATACACGCGGAACGGTAATCCACATCCACCACCCGTTGCTACAGTGTGTGGCTGGGTGCGTCGTGCATGGCGCGATACTCCAGAGTCGGCGGTGCTGAGCTCAGTCGAGGGTGCTGGGTTTCATAAGGACCCATCGCGATGGTTCATTTGGAACCATGATGTATATGGGTGGAAGTTCCAGTAGAACTGGAATAGGAATGAGACGGCGAACGAAGTAGAGAGTGAGACGGGAAGCGAGGACCCATTCAACCTCGACGACCTTGACTTTGCTCTGGATGACGTGGAGGACATTGTCGAGTAGGATATAAAAGCCAAGTCCGTCAGCTTGGCATCCAGCGTGTCCTCAGTCAATAGGACATTGCGCGACTTGAGGTCGCGGTGGATGACGACAGGGCTCAAAGAGTGAAGGTACGTCAAAGCGTGAGCCACGTTGTACGCGATGCAGAGCTTGTCATAGTCAAAGCCGGTCGGGTGGCCGATGGCGTGGAAGTTGGACAACAACGTGAGCAGATCACCGCCGATCATGAACTCGGGCATGACGCATAAGTCGGTCAGCGAATCCCACGCCACACCGAAGAACTGGACGATGCACGGGTGGTCGAGCATCGCCATGAGCTTCGCCTCGACGAGGAACATGTTCACATGTCCGAGATCCCGTCTCATCTCTGGTAGCAGCATCTTGATGGCGACGGGCTGAGTATTGTACGTGCCGACGTAGACCTCACCGAAACCGCCGCGGGACAAGACTTCGCCCATGACGACTTTCTCGCGGGGCACGCGGGCGCTAATGATGACCGGGTCGTTCCACAAGCCAGTCGAAGGAATCGTGTGACGCAGAGACGACCCGGACGATGACGGCAGGGTGCGCTGATACCCAGATCGGTCGGTGCTGCCTTGATGGGTCCGCCTCGCGGAGGAGTGAGACTTGTTTGACAGCGGCGGGATGAAGACCTCTTGCAAGTTTGGCTGGTTGTGGTTGTCATTACCGTTACTGTTTTCGGTGCGGGATATGTGGTAGCGCCACACGAACAGAAAAGCGATCAGCACCACCGCCACGGCACAACCAGCGATGATAGCGATCGTCCCTGTGCTGCCACCACCGCCTGAGTCAGAATTCGTTGCGGCGTTGCCACCACCCGAGGCATCCGTTTGATAGTCGTAAGCTGGGCTCGACGTCGTTCCTGACGTCGTTCCTGACGTCGCGCCACCATTTGACGTGGCGGAACTGTCAGTAGTGGACGCTATTTCGCCAATGGTAGCGATGTCGGATGTCGTGTAGAACACAAGCCCCGTGATATTGCTCATCACACACGACTGCTGCTCGATCTCGTCACTCGACACACTCGTCTTGGTGGGAAACTGCTCGCAGTCGTAGTCGGCCATCAGGCGTGACGCTCTTTCCATCACCGCTGACCCATCGTCCGCGAACGTGATACAAACACTCTCGTGGTCAAACGCGTCGTGGCACAAACCGTCGGCGAGGTACGCATACGTGAACTCGACGCTGCTGCTGTCGCTTTCATCGCAGGACCCGATCAACGAGTCGAACGCGAGGTACGCGTTTTTTCCGAACGCCTTCGCGATGATTTTCGTGCGAGTGTCACGGTCGCCCCATTTGTCCATGCACTCCGTCTTGTAGAAGACTTCACGACTGCCGGCATAAGATGGCACGCAGCTGGACGTCGAGTATGTGTCTGAGCAGGTCGGATGCGGCGCGATGTAGACACTGGTGGCTGGTGTGGTGTACGTCTCATCTTCATAGACGGAGGTGACGACGGCTTCATCGGATGGATTTGCTGGCGACGTGGATAGCTCCGCTGCCATGGGGATAAACATATACCCGAGACCGGAGGTGCCGTAGCTGATGCAGTACGGGTCGGTCATGAAGTCGACGTCGAGAACGATCGTGTACGAGTCTCCCGAGCAATCGGTATCGTAGTAGTAGTCGAAGACCTGTAGTGTCGCTAGTCCCTGGTCGTCCATGGAGGCGATGGTGCTGCCGCCATTGTAATAGAGCGACTGACAAGTGCCCGAGGCGAGGAAGCCATAGCTGTAGCGGTAGGAGTCCATGTCGCAGTCAGAGTACATGATTTCATCATACGCGACGAAGCGGTTGTCGCCGAATGCCGACTGCATCTTGGTGGTACGGTCGGTCGTGCACGACTGCTTGGCGTAATAGTTGCCCGACTCGTAGCACCCTGTGTAGCCGTATGTGACGAACCGTGGAGCCGCAGCGGAGTACCTCTTGGCACACCACTACGCGCGGCGGTTTGGTGCCATAGGGCCTAGCCTGTTGACATGCAGCACAAGGCAAACGAGCAATAAGAGCGCGCATTTTTGCTGGAGGAAGGCGTCTGCGTGCTTTCGAAATTAATCGACGAAGAGTACGCACGCACTTTGGGTGATAAGTTGGTTGGTCAGGATGATGTAGAGACAGACACCCAAGGCACCAAGACAGGCTTCACGCTGGTGCAGTTGTGAGAAGAGGACAACGCAACGCTTCTCCGCCGTGTGTTATCTTGTGACTTGCCGCCACCGACCATGGACCTACTACAGGGGTGATCGTGGAGGCTATTTTGCGTACTGATCACGCTGCTCCCATGTTCTTGTAGCTCTTATGCGCGTTTCTCGTCAGCAACCCCCAGAAGAAGCTGCCGCACGCGGTCGATAACCTCCTCTGAGTCGACGGCCGTCTCAGTTTCTACGCCTAGCGTCTCCAGAATCTCTAGAAGCTGCTGTTCTCCTGGCTTCCGCCCCTTTATTTCACTTGGCAGTGCTGCGGTGCCGGTGGTCTCCGCCCTTCCATGCTGAGGGCTAGAGATCTGACTCAACACCTCGGCTGCACGACGTACCACATCGGGCGGACAGCCTGCAAGCGCAGCTGTGTTGATGCCGTAGGACTGGTCCGCAAGTCCTGGGACGACACGGTGTGAGAACACGAGCTGTTTGTCATCCACGTCGCTACTGACTTGGCTCGCATCATCGCTTCGTCGCTTACGGGTCCGCTCGAGCACTTCCATGCGGTGGAACTGCAGCTCCGAACGATACTGAGGCGCCACCAGGTCGTGTAGCGCCGTAAAGTGCGTCGCGAACAGTGTCCGCACCTGGCGCGCACTCAGCGACTCCAGAACGGCCGTTGCGATCGCAATACCGTCGTTCACAGCAGTCCCTCGACCCACTTCGTCCATCAGAACCAGCGATCGACTCGTAGCCTGCGTCAAGATGGTCGCAGTCTCCTGCATCTCGACCATGAACGTGCTTCTGTCCGAGGCCAAGTCGTCCGCCGATCCAACACGGCAAAAGAGCTTATCAACCAGTCCGATGCGCGCAAATCTGGCGGGTACGAAGCTGCCCATCTGCGCAAGCACGACCAAGTGCGCGTTCTGCCGCAGAAAGGTGCTCTTGCCGCCCATGTTAGGACCTGTGAGGACCCAGCAACTCGCTCCGGCACCCGCGCCGCAGTGCAGACTGTTGGGCACGAACGCGCGCATGCCGCCACCGCTGCCCAAGCTTGAGTTGGCACCTTTTAGGTGCGCATTCTCAACAACAACGTGGCGCGCGTCTTCAATGTGGAGGTCACGGCTGCCATCCAGCACTGGGCGTGACATGTTCCGGTCGAGCGCAAGCTGAGCATGGGAGCACACAACGTCGAGCTGCGAGACCGCGAGCGCCGTGCGTTGCAGTACTTGCAGTACAGCGAGCACACGGCTTGTTAGCCGCTCAAAGATGTCGTTTTCAATCCGTGCGACTTCCATGCCAGCTTCCATGAGGTCGCGGTTCAGGTCTCGGAGCTCCTGCGACCGGAACCGCACGCTGTTCTTGAGCGACTGCACCATGCTCAGCTGCTCAAGCTCACGTTTGGCGGGATCAACGTGGTCTCGCCTCAGCAGCTTGGCGTGCTCCTCATGCGGGATCTCGATGAAAAAGCCTTTCTCAGCTTGGTACACGACGCGTAGTCGCGTGGAGCCGAGCAGTTCGCGATACTTCACCTGTAACGATGCTCGTTCGGGTGACTGCGCGTCTACGGCTAGCACTCGCTGCCATTTGTCGAGCTCACTCGAATAACCAGGTCGAACGAATCCGTTGCGCGAGTTGAGCGCCGTGTAATCTTCTTTCAGAGCGGCGTGAATCTCAGCAGCAATGGCGGCGATAGGGTCATTATTGTCATCTCCCCCGCTGTTCAGACCGTCGGAGCACCAGGAAGACACCAGTTTGGGGAGCTCGATATCATACGACGAGCGCTTCTTGATGCCGTGGTGGTGGGCCCGGATCTGCTCGGCGAGCTTCTTGGCCTCGGTAATAGTTGTCGCCACATTCTTGAGGTCCTTGGGTGTCGCTACACCCACAGACAATCGCTGCAGGCTGCGCTCCATGTCAAATACGTCGCCGAGCTGCTTCCGGATCTTGCGCAGCAATTGTTCGTTGTCGACAAAATATTCGACCGCGTCTAGTCGCGTCTCAAGCAGCTTGAGATTCATAAGCGGCGAAGCCAAGTGCGACTGTCAGTGTCACAAGTGATTCGTTAGTGATCGACGCGTTTGCTAGCACGACGCTACGTTGAGGTGTACCGCAAGAAGACGTGAACCGCCAGGAGTAACCGTGGCATCGATTGCCTGGAGGAGGCTTGACGCCTTTGACCCGCCGAGCGACTACATTAAAGACCATCACACGAGGATAAGTGTTAGTCCAGACGCCCCGCTTGCAGTTTACACAGCCGCAGAACACTGTACCTTGGCGAGCTCAAGTGACCGCCAGGCGCTGGCGTCGATGATCATGTGGTCCGACGACTCGACGTGAAGCGGCGTATTGATAAGCGGGGTGACGCTACGTTGTGTGAACTTGACATAGTCCAGGATGGCTGCAACGGCCGCGTGCTCGGCAGGATCAACTGACCCCAACGATGCTCGCGCTGTTCCACGCTGTCGGAGGACAAGTCCTCGCTCATCGAAGCTCGATTTCGGTCGAAATGTTCGCGTACATGACGACGGCAGAGCTGATTCCAAGGCAGCGGTTATGTCGCTCTGGTATGCTAGGTGGGTGTCACTGCCATCCACGGAGAGCGACTCCGGGAGCAAGATTTCCTTCGGCGAGCACCGCAGGATGGCGCTCGCGAGCTTGTCGCTTGTCGCGGTCGTGGAAACAAACTCTCCCGTTGACAGGTCCGCCCAGGCGAGTCCCCAGGAGTTGTTCGCGCCACGAAAGAGCGCTGCCAGGTAGTTGTTCTCTTCGGGGGTGAGCATCGTGTCCTCTACGAGCGAACCGGGCGTAACCACGCGAACAACTTGGCGGTCCACGAGCGCCTTGTGCCCGCGCTTCCTGGCGGTCGACGCACTCTGTTGTGAAGCAGTTGATCAACCACAAGGATATACAACATTCAGCAAGCTCTAGCTCAAACGGAGGTGCGCGAGAGGTGACGCACCTCAATCTGGTTGCAGATGGCGACTTTGACGCCGTGGTGCATGACCTAAGCGTATACAAGTCGAAGAAGCGGTATGGTGAGGTCCTGCTCATTGATCAGACAGCATGCAGAAGCACCCCGCCTTACCAGCTTCTCGACGTACGAGTCCACCGAACTGAGTGGAAAGCCGCACATGGTCTCGAAGTCATTAGCCTGCTTCGACTTCTTCGTCAGCGCCAGGTTGAGCAGCTGCACGTTCGTCACCGCCGTCAATCAGCATCAGCTATCCATTTCTCAACAACTAGCGCCACAGTCTAATTGCAATCACACGTACGTGAGACGCCCGGCGCGCGTCGTCACCGAAGAACTCGTAGAAGTCCCCGACCTGAAACAGTAGCATGCAGTCTGCCCACCGCAACATCCATTTCGTCAGAACACCACCTTGCAGCCATCGACAGAGCTTCAATGCTAGAGTAGAAAGTGAAAACTCACCTGGGTATTCCTTCTTGCGCGCGAGGTACTGCGTGACCATGGGCGTGGTCGTCACGCGGGCTGGTCCGCCGCCTTCACCGTCTCCTGTTGCCAGAGCGCTGAGCGGACGCACGAGCGCCGCGCCCGCCCTCCTCTGCGCCCGAATCAGCACCGCTGGCCGGCGGCACGTGGCCGCGCGCTGACCCCAGGCGCGCGCCAACGCCGTCATGACCTCCCGTTCCACCGGTCACGTCGGGACTCGCGCCGCCACGCTGGACGCGATGATACTGTGGCGAGCGCAATGCTCTGAAATGAATTATTAGCACGGTGTTTTCCGCCAATCAGGATCGAATAATTTGGTACAATCACCACGGATTGGCTGAAATATTTTATTTATAGCCAATAGGATGCGCTAAAACGGAGATTGTGCTCGGCCATTGGCCGGATCGGAGCTCATCCACTAGACCAAGGAAGGTGGCTAATAGCTCCTCTACACGCTTGCCTGCTGGTCGCGCCGACTGCACGACGAAGCGAGACGCGCGGCGAACACAACAGCACTCACAAGACAGCCAGCAAGCCAGCAGCCAAGACAGAAAGGAGCACGACAGGAGCAGCCAGCCATGAGCACGCCGCGACGCACCATTTACGTGTCCTCGCGCAAGAGCCAGCTCGCCATGGTGCAGACCAACGAGGTCATCGCCATGCTGCAGGTGGGTGCGCGTGCTGTCTCTCTCCCCTGGTGGTCTTTATGCTGGGGGAGTGTTTGACGTTGCGTGCTGCTGCCAACAGGAGCACTACCCGGAGATCGACTTTGTGGTCGGCCAGCAGGACACGGTCGGCGACCAGGTAAGCAGTCGAGAAGGAGTCTTGGTGTCGATGCCATGCGTGCTTCGAGCGTACTAACGCAGCCGGTCATCGTGGTATCCCACTTGCGTAGGTGTTGGACCGCCACTTGAGCGACCTTGGCACATCGACGGCCTCGGGACTGTTCACCAAGAGCCTCGAGGTACGCGAAGACCATCGCTTTACCCTCAAGGACCTCGAGATCTGAGCGCGCTCGATGATGCATAACTTTCGCAGGAAGCACTGCTGGCGGGAGCGAGCAGCTTTGCAGTTCACTCTCTGAAGGACATGCCGACGGTGCTCCCCACTGGACTTGTGCTCGGCGGCATTTGCAAGCGTGAGAGCCCCGAGGACGCCGTGATCATCCACCCTAAGCACAAGGCCAACGGCATCACGTCGCTCAGCGGCCTGCCGGAGGGTAGCGTGATCGGCACGAGCTCACTGCGTCGCGAGGCGCTGCTGCGTAGCCAGCATCCGACGTTCGAGATCAAGACCATCCGCGGCAACATCCAGACGCGTCTGGCTAAGCTGGACGAGCACGACGACTACGACGCGATCATCGTCGCGGCGTGCGGCTTCCGTCGCGGTGGACTCGGGGACCGCATCGACGAGGTGGGGCAGCAGCCGAGAGATTGCCAACTTTGGATTGATTGATCAACTGACGGCGCGTTTCACATTCGTACGGCAGCTCCTTCCGCTCGACTCGTTCGGCTACGGCGTCGGCCAGGGCAGCATCGGCATCGAGTGCCGCGCGAATGACACTGAGGTAATCATCATGGTCGCAGTTGTAGACGCCAATGACCTGGCCATCGAATTTACCCATCCTGATCACTGCTCTATACGATTAGACCCTCGAGATGCTGTCCAAGATTGAGGACGAGAAGTCTGCTCAGCTCTGCACGGCGGAGCGTAGCCTGTTGTACTACCTGGAAGGCGGCTGCCAGGTGCGTTGCCACGACTGCTCCGTTAGCGTTGTGTATTGTTGAACTGTTTCTCACCCTTTCGTTTCGACATCTCTTCTCATCATCGATGATGTGGTTCGACAGATTGCGATGGGCGTCAACACGACGCTTGACGGCGACACGCTCACCCTCACGGCGACGGTGCTGTCCCGCGACGGCAAGCAGTCGGTCCGCGGTAAGTTAGCAGTGTGTGTGCGCTCTGACAGCGTACTCGTGATCACTGACTGGCGTGTACGCGGGTGATATCTGTGACAGAATCGATCTCGGGCCCTCGCACCGAGGCCGAGGGTCTTGGCAAGGCCCTTGCGCATCGCTTTCTGCAGCACGAGCTGGCGCCGATCCTGCTTGGCAAGGTTGGCGAGAAGCGCGCGCTCACGTACGGAGACGTCGAGGCTCCTGGTGACGCTGCCGCCGCTGCTGCTGCTACGACCGCGCCGAACTAATTGCAGATATAGGGCTAATGAAGGAGCATAGTTCGAACGTTTCACGCGCTGTCACTTGTGTTGGTCGTCCCAGGAAGAGGAATGAGTCACCGTCGGATGTCGCGTTGTTGAGAGCTCAGCCTGGCTGCTGTTGCGGCGAGGAGAGTAACTTGAGTTGGCCTTGCAGGTATGTGAGGCCGGATTAACCCTTGGGTTTGATACTTCTCGCAGGTAGCCCCTCGACATGTTGTCGATGGCTACGAGGTCCCGGTCGGGAGACGCAGCGACAAGATGCCACTGTTGCCACCGGTAAGGAGAGCGAACTACAGCATCTCGAATAGAAAAAGAATGCTTGCGCGGTGAAGTGTTTTTGCCTCCGTGTGCTATGCCCACTCGCCCACTTCGTGTCGACAGGTATGTTGAAGCGACGGTCACCCAGGCATGCCAAGTGGGCATGAGAATCCATTTCTGAGGCCACCATCTCCGTTGACGCGACTACGGGTGGGTTCAAAAGAAGCAGCAGCACGTGTCTTTGTCGACGGAACAGCTATGTACGAGTTCGAACCTCCCGGTCATGGTCAGGGTTCGAGTGTGCCTTGCATCCCAGCAGCTCATTTGGTGAGTTGACCTCGCGGACGGAAAGCATACACCGTAAGTGCCCCAGATGACGGATTACCGTGCCGTCATTTACCATGGGTACGACGAGACGTGCGCCAACGCAGCTCAATTCGTGTCGATGAGAGAGGACAGCAATTGCCCGGAAGAGACAAACGGCACAGTCTGTTATCAGCCATTCTTTGACGCCGATTTCTTTGGAGTGAAGAACTGCACGACCGACCGCTTCCAGCAAATCCGCACAGCGTTTGAGGACGCCGCGTTCTTGGTGCTTGAGACGGCAACGGCCAAGTACGACTGTGCGGACATGAACTCCAGCGTGGCCGAGACGCAGGCGATCTTGGCTGACGGCGTGTGCTATGATCCGTCGACGGTCAGGGCATTGTACGACGACCAAGGGTTCGCCAACCTCACGATCGTCCACGGCTTGACGTGCTACGCCGACGACCCGTTCGCAGTGCTTCTCCCTCCCGAGCTCGCCGCCGAGCCTTACTGCGTCATCTACCAGTGGCGCAGCAACAACCTTATCAGCTCCACGGACTTGTCGAGCAGCGCGACAGCATCGACAGCGGCCACAACAAGCGATACTGAGGCCGGCATGGTGTATTCCGTGTACGAAGACTACAGCTGCCGCGGCCAGACGACGAGTATGCATTTCCAAGCGCACGCTTCCTGCTCAGCTACTTTCGGCGAGTGGAACAAGCTGCACCCTGGCCTTCGTTGGCGGGAACGAGCTATTCTTCGAGGTCTCGTGTATGGACGACTGGACCAACCGGACAGCTCGCACGGCTCTCATGAAGAGCAGCTTCGGCATCGATGCGTACCTGACGTTCGATTACTACTCCTTAAGCGAAGCTTGCGGGGGCGAAGTCTTCAAGTACACGTATGCGTACCTCGCGAACAACCACCAGCACTATGGGTTCAACCACGACACTACGCGGGTTAAGGCGGCGATCGACGGATCAATGACCATGCCACGGGCGACGTGCGCGCAATACAGTAACGAGTGCGAGCGCGACGCGCAGCAGCTTGCGATTTCGAGCGACGACATCTCGCACCAAGCTTGCATCTCCCAAAACGGAGGTGGGTTTACGTTCTACACGACTTTCAGCTTCGGGGTATCCTCGTCAGCAGGAACGACCATAGGTATCATTGTCGGATGCACGGTAGCGGTTCTTCTTGTGGAGCTTGCGATATTGTGGCGCCGTTGTCGCCACAACCGGTCTGGCGGCTTGTCAAGCGCTGATACTGCATCATTTGTCGCTTTGGGTGCTGAAGAAAGAGCGAAGAACCCGCCGGTCGCAGCCTGGTCGTCTTCAGAGATTCCGATGAAGGCGGCCGTGTCAGGGTTTACCTCTGATACCACATCGTCGGGTGGCTTACAGCTCTGGAACGACTCAGTCATCGTCAACACCCGCGTGCCTCGCTAGAAGGTGATCATCGGCGAGCTGATCTCAAGAGGCGGATACGGCGAAGTCTACGTCGGGACCTTCAACTCCCAGCAAGTCGCCATCAAGATGCTACTGCCAGAGTTACGGCGCGACCTCAACCACGTGAACGAGTTCCTAGCCGAGGCCGGGCTCACCGCGACGTTCGATCATCCGTATATTGTGCAGTTCGTTGGTGTAGCCTGGGATTCGCTCTTCGACCTGTGCGTGTTGTCCGAGTTCATGGGCGGCGGTGATCTTCGCATGCTGCTGTCCAACTTCCAGACCACTAACCACCCGACTGGCTTCGACTACGACAAGCTCCGTATCGCATACAGCGTCGCCCAGGCGCTCACGTACCTTCAGTCGCTGTCTTCTGTCGTCACTCATCGCGACCTCAAGTCATGCAACGTGCTCTTGACAGAAGACACACTGGAAGCCAAGCTGACGGACTTTGGCGTATCGAGAATACGAGCTGAGAGCACTATAATTGCTGGAATCGGCACATCGCTGTGGATGGCGCCAGAGGTGATGCTGGGCAAGCGGTACGACGAGAAGGCAGACGTGTTCTCGTTCGGCGTGCTGTTGTCGGAGCTGGACACGCACGCGCTGCCGTACTCTCAGTCTCGGTTATCTCATGCACGGATCCTGCAGCTGGTGGCGATGGAGAAGCTGCGTGTGATGTCCTCTGCGCGCTCGATGGCGGCAGACACGATCGCGGTGGTGGAGCTGGGCTATGCATGCGTGTCGTTGGACCCTTCGGAGCGACCGACAGCCACCGAGGCGGCGTAAAGGCTGCACACGATCGTGCGAAATCTCGTCTAGCAGATGGAGAGCGGTGGTGAACAGGTTATCTCGCCGAGTGTGCATAAGATCACAGTGCATAATTGACGACTGTGCTTCTTTCACGCAAGTTGGGGCTCGGTCCTCTCTGTTGGAATGATATCCGTTGTGGATGGAGCAGTGAGGCGGGTAGAGTTGATCCCGCGGAAAATACAAGAGAAATATGCCACTGAACAGTGGGCTGCATAAGCTGCTCGCTACTGCTACGACACTGTGAAATTGTCCTCGAACCTGATCGAACGTCAAGGATGCATTTGGTTCCAGAAATAGAGGCATTCATTCGGAAATCCCCGCTTTCATTTCGTTGCGCGATCAGTGCGGTGCCGCTCGTTCATTGCGTCTTGGACCCAGTGACCGCAATTATAGACCGCGGACGGTGGTACGCCGCAGAGCGCCGGAACGGGTCAAGTCTCACGACGTCGGATTACACTGTCACGCTCAGTGCTGATGTCGCCTTTCAAGTCATGAAAGAGTCGCCGGGCTTGGTGCTGGTTAAAACGGTCGTCAAGGAGCCTCTAGTGATCCGATGATTACGAAGCCCGCGACAATTTTCCAGGCGGTGGAGCAACTGACGGGTGTGAACTTCACCCACATGGTGTGCGAGTTCACGGCACTGACTGCAGGATCCATGGGTGTCCGGTATGCGCCGTTCCAGTTCACCGTCCGCGAGTGGGGACGAATCCATTTTGTCACATTGGCCGACGGGTCTGTCGGCTCAGTGCTTCACGAGGTTTTCACAGCCAATCTGACGATTGTAGATCCACGCAGCTCGCCGATAACAACGGAGGCGACGGTGGAGCATGGCGTGCATCACGAGATCAGTATCCTGACGAGACTCTTGGCCTCCCTAATCCAGCAGAAGCGAGCCTCAATCCTCCAGGTCATCGAGAACTTGGTGGTGGACGCCACCCTCGCGGCCAAACACGTGTGATCCCCAACGTTGTAGATCCCGGT
>JAASGW010000783.1:0-12710 GCA_023334395.1 Phytopythium sindhum | reverse complement strand
GAGTACGACGCTTAAAGGTGAGCTTCTGTGCTTTCTTCTAAGCTATTATTCGTATTAACCCCGTGCCGCTTTCCACTTCTGCAGATCTCGGGATCCTGAGTGGGTCAGCCATCTTCCGTGTCCAGGGAGGAAGTCCTCCGGCGGCGAACGCGGCAGCTAGTGCTCCTACCCTGTCCAAGCGAAGCGTTTCGTTTGAGGCGTCCACGACCGGGGCTACTCCTCCTCCTCCTGTGGCTGGAGCGGTAGACCAAGCGGAACAGAAGGTGGGGCCAGTACCGGTTGCTGCGAACTCAGCGGGCGATGATGTTGAGATGCAAGATGCTGAGGTGACGGAGGCAAAGAACCCAGCTCAACCCGCACTTTTGAGTCCGTTCGATGCTCTTCAACTGCTCCGAGACAGCCACTTCGACTCGGTGTCGAAGGTAGCCATTCGCACGCTCATGAAGATCGTGACGAACATTCTGTCGTATCCAGGTGAGCCTCCTACGATGTCTTGCTTGGTTATGACCTCGACTGATGTGCGATCTGATGATGTTGCCGCACCTTAGACAACGAAAAGATGCGCTCGATCCGAGTGACGAACGCTGCATTCCAGCGTTCCGTGGGCCAGTGCATAGGAGGGCTCGAGTTTCTCGCTGCGATTGGTTTCCAACTCGTGGAAGCGACTCAAACCATCACGCTGCCGCCGGTCTCCGGTGCTTCAAAAAGCGTGCTAGAAGATGCTTTGCAGCTCCTGTACAAGGAAGCCGATGACTTGGGCTTTTCGGCGGAAGATCGGCCGGTTGTTGTGACTCCTCCGTCCGTGGATCCCAATTTCGATGTGTTCAAGCCGCAGATCACCCGGATGCAGGTTTGTCTGAGCTGTTCACTTATAGCGGGCATTGATTTGGACATTCATGCTGATGTTGGTTGGTTTTGTTCTCGTACGCAGATGCAGCCTCGCGGTCCGAGCACTACGGAAGTTCTTGTGGACGCCCTCAAGACGAAACAGGACAAGCTACTCAGTGACGAGAAGCCTGCGAGAAACACAACAGTTGCACTTGGAGGGCTGCGCTCGGGGGCTGGCAGCAGGAGTATTGAGGCTGTGACGGCAGAAGAAGGGGCTGGCCCGTCCGACTCGCAGCTGCTGATCGCGAGCATGAAGTCGCGCCGTAGCGAACTGGAAAAGTCGATGGTAAGTCGGTTCTTTCCGTCTGCTGATGCTCAAGAGTCTAACGAATACCTCTGGGTGTACTTCTATCAGAACTTCCGGACGCAAGCCATGCGCGAGCTTGATGATCTTAAGCGCAAGAAGGTCTTCCGAAGCGCGGTCATTCGCGTCCAGTTTCCCGACAAAGGTGTGTGCCAGGCACCCAAGTTTTACTGAGAATATCGTTCCATGCACGTCAAGCTGGCGAGTTTTGACAACGATGTGCGTCTTGTGCGTGTCGTGAAGTTGTGCTCCAGGCGACGTTCCACCCAAACGAGCGGGTGCAGGACGTTATCGACCACGTGAAGGAGAGCTTGGAGTCGGTGTATGCAGATCTCGACTTCTACCTCTACGTGTCGCCTCCCTTTCAGAAGCTCACTGTGGAGAAGACTCTCGTCGACTCCATCCTCGTGCCGGCCGCACTCGTGTATCTGTCGTGGCAGACTGTCCCCGAAGGCGGAGCGGAGCCAGGCTTTTACCTTCGCAGGGAACTGGTGCGTACCCCACAGCTTTTGTGCTTGTTCCGTTGGGATAGAAGTAAGACTGAACACTGTCGTGTGCCGCAGGTCAATGCTTCCTGCGGCGAGTCCAAGGACGAGACTGCGAGCCCTTTGGACCAAGTAAACTACCCCAAGCCGCTCCAGCTCGGTGCGTTGCTCTCGTCTTCGGCCGCTTAACGACTCGTGACTGAGGAGGGTGTGATCGTATCTCACCGCATTGATATGTCCCATTGGGTGCAATGTAGACGACTCATCAAGCGCTGCGGCCCCGACCGCCACTGCAGAGACTGCCGAGCCCAAGCGTGCAGCGTCCTCCTCGACTGGGAAGAGCGGCAAAAAGCCGGCGTGGCTCAAGCTCTAGCCGGCTCGGCACTTTGTGTCTGGCGTTTTGCCTCGCAGGAACAAGCTGATGCAGGCAAAGCACGCAGCTGACGGTAGACACAGCAAGAGCCTCCAACAATGTCATTTTTGCTCGCCCTAATGACTTGAAAGTGACGCAGTTGATTGCTGCCTGTTTCTATTCATCACTGGGAATCTTTCGCTTCTCATTGATTCAGCCGCGAGGCCGGTCGTCTCCTCTCTCCTCGCTCTATGGACTGTTGTTAGATGCATTTAGTTATTGAAGGAAACAGTTCCTGTGTGAAGCGAAGAGATGAACAGCGGACGGAATGTCTTCGCATGTCATGAAGAGGGAGTGCACACGAATCCCTTCTCAGTCAAACCTAGCTGCAGGTATCAGCGTCACGCACGAGCAGTGGTCGCCTCGACGTTGGACGCAGTTGCCTCCTGTCCATTTGCCGTCTCATCTCCACTTGTCACCACCTTCTCGGGCTTCTCCGTCCGCACGGGGCTCACGGACCGACTGGTGGACGCGCTAGCAGTGCCGTCTCGACTCTTCCTCGACCTGAGAAGCGAACCGTTGGAGCTCTGGACGACCTTCTCGTTCTTGAGCTCCTTCCGCCGCAAGAAGTCAAAGCCCCGACGCGCGTTCCGCCGCAGGAAGACGCGGTTGAACTTGACCCAGTCGAGCTCGCGTTGGGCCGGGCCGATGCGCACGACGGCCTTGTTCACGACCGATTGGTTGCCAACGCTGACCTGCGCGGTGAGCGACAGCCGCCGCGCGGCGCTCTTGCTCTCACGCTCCTGCTGGATCTTTTCCTGGATGAGTGCGCGCTTAAGCTTCTTCATCTTTTCCTTCTTGGTCAGCTTCCGGGCCGGGGACGACGGCGCGTCCTGGTTGATGCGCTCGGGCGCCATGGTGCCGCGGCAGTTCTTGGACTTACAGTGGCACTTCCACTCCATCGCTTGCTTGGTGTGGAACTGGTAGTCATACGACAGCTCCTCGCCGGCTTCGATGTCGCGCAGCGCTGTGATGGCAATTCGGTTGATGCCCTTGACATTCCATTTGACGAGGTGGCAGTTCGGGTCGCACGAATGGTTGATAAAGCGCGACACGCTGCCCTTGAAGCGCGCGTCGATGTACTCGCCCTTACCGAGCTCCATAATGTACATGTTCTTGTCGTCGGGCGTGTACTTGGCGTGGTGCTGCAGCCGCCGCTCCTTCTCCTCTTCGTTAATCACTTCTCCAACGTACTCGATCACGAGCCGACCAGCCTTGACAGGTTCCAGCAAACGTAGCGCCCAGCCCTTGTCGATCGTGTGGAACTGCTTGAACTTCGGGTACATCTTCTGGTGGAGCGCGCGGTTGCCGCAGGCTTCGCCAAGATGACAGTTGGACTCTTTCGTGTTCTTGTCGATCTTTGCGCCGGGCACGAGTGCAGGACCGAAACACTCGGTGAAACTCACACGGTTGATGCAGTCGTCGCCACACCTGTCCTTGCACACGCACATCGGGACGTCTTCGAGCGACTCCTTGTTCGGCTTGAACGTATACAGGTTGCGATGGAGTGTGCGGTACGTCGGCGGCTGCTGCTTGACGGACTCGACGATGTCCAGAAGCAGGCGGAAGTGGTGATGATCCTCTCGGTCGTCGGCATCCGGCTCGTTCTTTGGCAGGAAGAGCATCGGTAGGTGAAGGTTCAAGTCGACCGTGACAGGGTCCACGTAGAAAGAGGGGATCGCTGGGAGCTGGTCTTCGGGGTGCTTGCTACAGAGCAGACCAACGGTGTTGTATCGCGCGCTTGGAGGCACACAGTACGGGTGGTACGACTCGGGGCACTTGAGACAGCACATAAGGTCCGAGCCCTTCTTGGGGTTCTCACACACGGAGCAAATGTGGCGAGGGCACTTGAACGGTGCGTCGTACTCGTACAGCTCGTGCTCAGATCCGTCTTCTTCCTTCACGAGCTTGGGCTTCCGCAGTCGACGAGCCAGCGAACTTTCGCCAATGCAGCTCTGGTGGTAGAATCTGCCACAAGACTGCACCGAGCAGCGAAACACACCACCTTTGACGTTGATCGTGCCGTTACGATCGCAGGCAAAGCACTTCTGCTCGTTGTTGCGGCATTGCTCGCACAGCCACTTCTCGCCCTCTGGCGCCGCATCAATGCCCAGACACGAAAAGTGGTACGACTTGAGGCACCCACCGTCGCACAGCAGCACTTCGCTCAGCTCTTCGTCCTCGATCTCGCCACAAATCCCGCAAAGGTCTTCCTCGGGCACGCCGCGGAATGCGTTGTCGGGCACTTCAGGGGCGCTCTGCTTCTTCTTGGCAGCGGGCTTGCTTGGGGTCTTGGGGTTTCCATCATTTGTCAATCGCTTCGTGATCTTCCGCCCCGATCGCGTGAGTCCCACCTCGACAAACGGCGCCTCCTCGACCGTCGAGTCGATGAGCATCTGATGGGCCGAGTCCGTGGTCGGCGTCGTCTGGGTCGCCTCGAGCTTCGCCAGTCGGTCCTGCCGGCGCTTGGCAAGCTTCGCGTCATGCTCCTCCCACTGGCCCGCCGCCTCGGATCCCCTGGGCGCGATGTGCGTCCAGCGGTGGCGTTCAAACATCTCGTCCTGCGACTTGTTCCAGCCCATAAAGTGCACATTGCACGTCTCCTCGTCGACAGCATCGATGCGCGCGGCCAGCCACTCCTTGGTGCGCGCGCAGAATACGTCCACCTGCTGGCCAACCGACAGGTTGTGGTGGAACTCTTGCAGCTCCAGCGATGCCTCAACATCCATGTCCACATCGTCCGCGCTGTCGGCGCTGTCCGCCACGACCTCGTCCGCGCTGTCGGCGCTGTCCGCCACAACCTCGTCCGCGCTGCTCTCACCACTGACACTCTCGGACTCACCGTTCTTAGAGGTCGTCAGGCGCTTCCGTGCTGGCTGTTCCTGCTCCGCAGCACTGCTAGACGCGTCTGCGTCTCCAGCATCGCCGTCGTCATGCGCGCGCTTCAAGCCTGCCACCGCCGGCTTGTCGTCGCTTTCGCCACCGCCCCGCTTGGACGCCGACTCCTCCACCGATCCCACCGACTCGTCGCAGTCCGTTCCTTCCGCAGAAGTCACCGCCGCGTCCCCAACAACCTTGCTCGTTGGCGCGTCAGCCATCTGAGCGCCTGCGCTCGCCCCAGAGGCCGCCAAAGCCCGCAATTCGCTGTGATCCACGTCCATCCACCCTCCTACGTTGGCCACCTAGCTGCGCGTCGGCTCTAGCGCCGCGAAGGACCTGCAGGGAGCGCGGGAAGAGGCTTGGAGCGCGCCGCCAGTCGCCGCTTTAACGCCCGCTGCGGAATCGAAATAGCGAGGAGTGCGCGCGCTTTTTGGCTCGCCTCCCGCCAGTTTTTTCCCGCGCTGTCCCAGATAAAACCTCGGTTTAAAACCTCAACCACAGTGACCTTGTGCCGCCCACGAGCCGAGGTTTTGCTAGAATAAGGACGAGCCAGGCTAATTTTAACAATGCTTTTAGGGTCAGCTTTATCGGCATTTTTGGCGTCAAAACAACTTCAACGACAATGGGTCACTACAGGCGACTGAGAAGCTACATGTTGTGCATTGGTATTGTTAGCAAAATGGGACTGATCTAGAAGAGTCTAAGCGTCTAAGTAGTACACAGGGCGTTGCCCTGGTTGGCGGGGCACTGCTGGCCGGAGAATGAGCCCGGAGACATTGTGGCCAGCGCCTGCGCAGCCTTGAACAGCGCGCGGTAGTTGCCCTTCGTGCTCGACTTGCCGCAGCTCGCGGGCGTGTGCAGGTCGACGGCTTGACCACCCGCGCGAGCGATCGCTTCCTGCAGGTTCAGAGGATACCGGCCTACGACGAGGACGTACTTGTTCGGCGGAAGTCCGATCGACAGGTACGGGTCGCGGAAGCTGACTGACTTGCGGTTGTCGCGCCATGCGAAGTTGTCGTCGTCGTCGCCGGCGTTGACCAGGTCTGTCGCGGTCAGACCTGCCGCGTTGGCGCGGAACAGGAAGGCGACGGGGTCGATGTACGAGCTCTCGCAGAAGCCATTCACGTCCACGTAGGTGCTGCCGTTCCTGCTCTCGTATGACGACACCTCGATCGTCACGCGGCCGAACGTGGTCACCGAGAATGGGATGTAGTCGACCGACACGGACGCGGTCGAGCGGACGATGGTGCCGTCGACCGTCGCAGAGCGACTGGTATCCGCTTCCGTATGGTACTGGCAGTTGGAGTACGGACGGATCGTGTTACTCGCCGAGCACTGGCTGCCGATGTACGTGTTGGGCGACTTGGCCGCGATTGTCGCTGAACTGGAGAGCGTGACGCGGTAGCTACCGTAATTGGAGATCTTGGCGTCGCAGACCTTCACGCGCGTCGATACGCCGGTGGATTTAGCAAGTGCTTGCTCCGTTGTCAATGGACTCGGGCCAACAACAAGGCGGTACGATCCCTTGGCAAGAAAAACCGACAGATACGAATCGGTCACGCTCACAGACCCGTCGCTTGTGCCGACGCCGATCGGAGCGTCGTCGTTCATCGCCACGAGGTCGGACGCTGAAATTGTTCCGGTCGCATCGTTGAGTGGGAACAGGAGGATGTGGGAGTCGATGTAGCCAGCGTTGCAATCCCCGTTGACGTCTGTGAAGGTGGTGGAGTTGCCCTGTGTGACAGCTTCCATCGATAGGACGTCCAGCTCCACCTGGGCGTCCGCGGATACATTGAAGTCGATATAGTCCACTGACGAGGTCGTTGCAGTCGACAGGATCGTGCCGTCAACAACAGTCTTGGTGGGCGCGGCCGTCGTTGAGTCTGAAACAGCGGTAGGCGACGGCGTCACCGGTACTACAGCCGTCGTGGTTGTTGCAGGGGTAACGGGTGTCAGCGTCGTAGGGGCTGGAGTTGGAGTCGTCATCGTTTGCGTTGGAGTCGGGGCATTTGAAGTCGTGGTTGGCTGCGGAGTTGGCGCTCCAGTTGCCACAACCGGCGTTTGCGTGGGCATCGAAGACGGCGCGATCGTCGTCGTTGCTGGCGTCGGCGCTGCTGTCTCTTCGACCTCAGCGGATTCAGTCGACGAACTGGAGACGGCATCCTCAGGCAGGATGTTGCGTTTGCGCATGTCCGCAATGATCTTTTTGGCGTTGATGGCCGTGTTGGGGCATCCGCCGCAGTGATGCAGCGCGACAACTGTGCTGTCCGACCAAGCGATGACCGGCGACCCGGAGGATCCTCCGCGCGTGTCCAGCGAGTAGGCGACTTGCTCTTCAACAGAGCACCCGGACGCGTCGAGTGCCTCGACTTTGCCGAACTGGTCGTTGGCCTTCATCGCGATCCGCTTCCCCCATCCGTCTGGGTGCTGCGCCACAAAGATGCGCTCGTTGAGCTTTGCACCGCTCTTGCGGAGCTTGAGGTAGCCGTACGTGGACGCGAGGCTCTTGTCCAGCTTCACCAGCGTGTAGTCCAGCTCGGTGCTGGTGGCGATGAACACCGACGACAACGGCGGCTTGATGCCCTCACAGCCAAATGGAGTGTTGCACTGCGTCGCGCACGTCGCGCCTTGCGCCATGAACTCGTACTCGGTGGCGCTCGCGTGAGCTTGCGTAGAGATGCAGTGGTTGTTGGTGATCATGTGACCTTCGCTGCCAATCAGCCAGCCCGTGCAGAAGAACGAGCCCGTGTCCTTGTGCGTGAGCAGCCGGATCACGGGGTTGGTGATGCTGTTGCTAACGGAACCGGAGAAGCAGGCGACTTCGCGGGTCTCGTCGGTGCCGCAGACCGATTCCTCGACGTTCGACTCCGTCTGCGTCAAGTAGTTGTAGCTATCGATGGTGAACCCGAGGCAGTTGGACGGGTTGACAGGCACGGCCACGTCCTCCACACTCGTGAACAGCTCCACGACGACCGAGGTCGTCTCCAGCGAGGTCGAATAGAAGTCCGCGACCGTATCACTCCCATGGTATTCGAGCACCGCGGTTGCCTCGTCGTTCGGATTGGAGGTTCGAATGCGCACGAAGTCGCCCGCTGGGAGGTTGAAGTCGCGGAAGTGCACCGAGATGAACGACGCGAGAGAGTTGCTGACGATCTGCGAGAACCGGGGCTGCGTCGTGCCGGCGGTGGTCGAATTCGGGTACGAGATGGTTGTGGCGCACCCGACTCCGATCGGCGTCGAGTAGTCGTACACGCCGGCAGCGGCCTCCACGAGCAACTGCGTCGGCGCCGCAATGCCCGCCGCCAACACAAAAGCGCGCAGGATCAACACGCCAACCATTGCGCTGCCGATACCCAGGACGTGCGTTCAAGCTGAGCTGATGTGGAGCTGTCTGTGTCGAGTGACCGTTGGGAAAATCGGGGAATGAGCGAGCTAGGAAGGCGGTGGGATTGCCTTGGTGTCAGATGCAGAAGCGTGGCTCCTTCGGATGAGGAGGACCAAGATGCGTGTCGGTTAGCACCAAGTAGCCATGGGATTGTTGCGGATGTTGAGGAATCCATCCACTTCTGCCTTGGTCCCATGTCCTTGGCCCGGTAACGGAGCGTGGTGGCAGCTTGGGCGCTCAAGCGACCCGCACACCGTCTCATATGGCGCAGGAACCGACGACTCAAGAGCGTGAAAGAGCGTCGAGAGCGTGCAGAACTGCGGTTGCGCCAAAATAGCTGGGAGGCGAGGATGTGGTCCGAAATACTTCAGCAGGAACTTTCAGCCGCGGGCTGACATCGTCGATGCAGCATTCGCGCGTCGTTCCGGCAGTCAATGAGACAGCGCGTGGAATCACGACTGACAGGTGTCCAGGGGAGACGCCGAAGCTTCGAACGTGAGACCAATGCTCGCTGTGCGACCCACAGCTCCATCCGTTCCTATGCGCTTCTAGCTCTGGCTAACGCGCCATCAGATCCTATCGAGTAAATATTTCTTTACAGTTGGGTGGTGTTGAGAAACACCGAGGGATAAAAGTGCGGTGGGCCGCCTGGAAGGCGCCGCAACTGATAAAAGAGTGGTAACACCGACCTTTTGTGCGTGGCGGAGCGCGACCACGGGCGAGCGAGTGCAGCTAGACCCGCGGCCAGGCTCCAAGTGAAGGCGTGGGAGGACGTCCCAGCCGACAAGAAGCAGCGCACTTACTTCTTCTTGGAGGCCGCCGTCTTCTTGACCGTCGTCTTCTTGGCCGTCTTGGCCGTGGGCTTCTTAGAGGCCGAGGCCTTGGTCGTCTTGGCCTTCTTAGACGGAGCAGCCGCCTTCTTCTTGGTCGGGGCCTTCTTGACCGTCACCTTCTTGGTAGTGGCGGCCTTGGTCGCCGCCTTCTTGGCCGCGGGCTTCTTGGCCGCCGTCACCTTGGCCGTCTTCTTGACCGTCTTGGCCGTCTTGGTCGACACCTTGACCGACTTGGCCTTCTTGGCGGCCGGCTTCTTCATCTCCGGCGACAACTTGTACGAGCCCTTGACCTGGACGAGCTTGCCGGTCTCCACGCCCGTGCGCAGCGCCTTGTTCAGATGGTGCTGCGCGTAGTTGGCCTTCTTGGCCGACACGTACTTGCCGATAGCGAAGCGCGACGAGCCGTTGCGCTCCTTGAGCGACGAGATGGCATCCACGATCAGCTCAAAGTACGACGGGCCGTTGTCGGTGCCGGCGGCGGCCGCGGACGTCTTCTTGGCCTTGGGGGCCGCCTTGGGCTTGGCAGCGACCTTGGGCGCGGTGGGCTCGCTCTTCTTGGCGGCGGCGGCAGCCGTCTTGGCCTTGCGCTTGGGCGACGCGCGCGTGGGCGTGGCCTCCTCTTTCTTGGCCGCCTCCGTGGCGGGCGCCGCCGTGTCCACCTCCGGGGCAGCCGGCGTCATCTCCTTCTTGTCCTCCGCGGCCATGCTGGGGCTCGCGACCTTGGTCTCCTCGGCGGGGGCCATCGTACTGGGCTGCTGTAAGCGGGGGGGAGGCGTCGGGTCCTGTGCGAATGTGCGCGAGCAAGCGGCTTCGCCAACTCGTGTCGTTTTCTTTTCTGCGTCTTTTTCGCCCGCGCGAACTTTTCACCCGCGGGCCGCCCAACCAGAAGGCGGCGGCAAAAAAAATATTCAAAACGCGAATTTTTGCGCTTTTTGTTTAAAAAAGGACTGGAAATTTACGACGAAAGCGCGGATTTGGGGGCAGAGCGAAACAATTCGAAGAATAAATTACGCATTTCTTGCACCAGAGCGGGGAGTGGACAAGGTGCGGACCAAGAGGAAAACTACGCGAAAACTACGCGTGGGGACGGTGGAGGCGTGGCGGAGCGACAGAAACCCGCGAAAGCGAATAAGCCAATCAGAGAACGATGCTTTTAAGATTCCACCAATCAGAGAGAGATTTACGAGGCGACATAGAAAGAGACGTATTTATGGATTCGCGAAGTATGCAGGTAACGTATTTAATTAAGCCTAGCTCCAGAAAGTTGCCTCGCCTGCGAAGCAGACGACTGCCTAGTCTAGGCTCAGCCTTCGTAAAACTAGGCGGTGATCTTGAAGGGTTGTACACCAGGGAAGGACGAGTTGGCCCACCAACTAAGCGGGGCGATGCATGCAACAGTGGAAGCAGTATGGCGATTGGCATGTGTGAGCGCGAGATGTCTGCTCTCCAAAGCAACTCTTGACAGCTTTGGAGGCGCCACATCCAAGTCCTTGCTGCTTAATGCGTTACCACAACCGCAGCAGATCCCATCCGAGAGCATGACAGAGGCGTCTAGAGTCGATCATAGGCATGGAACCCACTCATGAACCACCAACGCCAACGGAACAATTCCAACACGCTCACCGAGACAGATATACTTGAGAGAGATAATAAATACCGACTCGGAGTCGACGCCAACGACCCACAGATCGATCACTCGCAGGTTCGATGCGTCAGCGGCAGGTGGGTGACTCGGTTCGCGCACACGGCGTTCATCGCGTCGCCTGCGCGCACGTCGATCTGCGTGATACTGCAGTGGCTGATTGGCGCGCCGAGCTGGATGATTTCCTTGGGCACCTGGTAGCACTCGGCCAGGCAGAACTGGATGAAGCTCGTGTGGCACACAATGATCTTGTAGTTCTCCACGTGCTCCGAGGCGCGCGAGCGCTCTCGCACTTCCGAGCCGTCCCATCGGCAGATGTACTGGAACGCCATCCGATGCATCGACTCGCGGTAGTCGTACCGGTTCATAGTGTCCACGTCCTTCGGCGCGCCGTCTTCGAGGAAGCAGCACTCGTTCTTCTGCTGGATCCACGGCATCTCCTTCGCGACCATGGCTGCAGTCTCCACCGTGCGGCGGAGCCCACCGTAGATCAGCAACACCTTGGCTTCGTTAAGAGAGGAATCCTTCAGACGCTCATGCAGGTAGCGCGCGGTCTGCTCTGCCTGTTCCTTGCCGCGCTCCGTCAGCTTCTTGTCACGATCGCACACTCGGAAGTTGATATTCTCTGTCTCCGCATGTCGGATGAAGATCAGGTGCGTAACGGACGCCCCAGCAGCCGCGTGTGGCTTGGTGTTGAGCGCTGAAGAGCTTGTGACTGCCCCAAACTTGGGGAAGAGCACGTTCTCAATCTGGTGTGAAGTCTCCATGAGACGGAACGGAGCGAGGCTCGACCGGCTTACCGACTTGATCAGCAGCTTGTGGTCCATGGGTACCACGGCGGCGAGCTGGATCGCCCACCACCAGAGGAACATGTCCGTCTTGGTCTCGAAGCGCAGCACGCTTCGCATCGCCTGTGCCTGGTACGTGTAGTCGATTTGCAACACGCTCTCCTCAAAGTCCACGAACGACATGCGGCAGGTGGATACGGGTACGAGCTTGCGCTTGCGCTCCACCTTGTCTTTGTACCTGCGCAGCATGAGGATGCCGCGGTACAGCTCAGCCCAGCTGCGCTTCCACACGGAGATGCCCATCTGCGTCTCGCGCGATTCGACGCACCCGCACAGCAAAAAGTCCGTGCGCTGCGCCACCTTCTGCACGGCGTAGTCGGACGTCTGCAAAGGGCACTCGGGCGTGTCCTCCGAGAAGTACAGCTCCACCTCGTCCACCGTGAAACGGCGCGTGGTCGCGCCGTTCTGCGGTAGCGGCCGCGCCGCTGCTGGCGTCGGGTAATGCGTCTCCGGCGCCAACCGGCAGTCCTCCAGCTCTCGCGTGCCCGCAAAGTGCACCACCCTGGACTTCTCCATGCTTGCGCGCTTGCCGCTGCCGCTGCCGCTGCTGCTGCGCCGCCGACGGTTGTCCCCACCCCCAGGCATTTTAACAAGACGCTCTTCTTCGACGCAGAGTGAGTCGCGGACTGTAGCAATGCAGGGAAGTATTATACTCGGGGAGGGCGGAGATGGAGCGGAGAAAGCGACCGCTGGGCTGGTGCGAATGGGCGTGCGCCTGTCCGAGTGACTGGCCTGACCGGCGGCGAGGAAGGGACGAGCGAAGGCGAAGACGAAGACGAAGGCGGAGGCGTCGCTGATGGTCGAAGAAGCGCTTGCCCTGGGTGTATATAACCGAGTGAGGAGCTGCTGAGGTTGGAATTTTTCGCTGATAATTTGGCGCGAGTGTTTCTTTTCCACGTTGCGCCCAGCTCGTCGATGTATAAAATAAAACCTAACGGATGATTTGAATTAAACCAGTGTAAGGAGCATACAAGTGGGGAACTATTGACTGAATAAAACCTAAAATAATGACTTTTCGCTGGCTGTACCCACG
>JAASGW010000782.1:0-12710 GCA_023334395.1 Phytopythium sindhum | reverse complement strand
TCATCCGCGATGAAGGCCGCGAGGTCGCCCTTGCCGATGAACTCCACTGCCGCAACCTCGTTCGCGTTCACTGCCAGGTCCACGTCGCCGCGGGCGAGCAGGATGTGATCCATCTCGTACTCGGTCCAGTTGGCGTCCGATGCTGCCTGCATTCATTGACAGCATTGCTATGAGATCTCCCCATGTGCACTTGTCATCGCCACCACATGACACTCACCTTGTACAGGATGGTGGTCAGGTAGCGCATGTCGGCCACGCGGAAGGAGGTGTCGGGGATGCCCAGCTCGTGCTCGAGCTTGCGGATGGCCGCGCGCTTGACGCCGTCGCCGTCCTCCATCTCCTCCTTTGTGAACAGCGGGTGGCTGCATCGTCAACGCTTGCGTCAGTCAGCCACGCACAGAAGGAAACACGTCCACCAGATGCATCGGTCCCTACCTGCAGCAAGTGTTGGCCCAGAGGCCCGGGAACGTGATCTTCTCAGCCGCGCGCTTCTGCACCAGCAATTCGTTGTTGCCGTTGAACACGAACGCACTGAACGCGCGGTGCAGCACGCCGTTGTGCAGGTGCGCTGTCGTTCCCACCCCAGTCACAGCAATTAGACACAGCCCGCCTCCAAGCGCCTCGCCCCCTCCAGACGCTACGCACCGTCCTTCTTGCTGATCGGGCCGACGACCTGGTCGCGCGTGTCCACCTGGATGATGCGCTCCTTCATGAACTCGAGCTGCGACTCGTCCGCGCCCGCCGTCAGCTCCTCGAACTGCAGCCGCCGCGCGCCGCTGCCGAAGCGCCGGGCGCCCGCCATCGCCATCTTCGCAGGGAGCGAGTTGCGCATTGCTCCGTGTCGTCGCACGCACTGATCGCGTGGGCTTGTGGCAGATAATCTGAAGCATCGCGGGACATAATCGTTTTTATGTTTTCAGCCAATCGTCAGACGGTAATACTATGTTTTGACCAATTAAAAGCTAAATAGAGACTGAGAATTCTCCGTATGAGCCAACCAACCAACCGCTTTCTATTGTTAGTGGTGGCCGTTATGACGCCTTGGAACATGGGCAAGGTGGTAGTGACTTGCTGCTGGGCAATGCGAATGATGGGCGTCTCTGCTGGTCTTCGCTCTGTCTGATCAATGTGTGTGCTCTTCATCTAATCAAGGCGCTAGCGGCGACGGAATGGGCTTGGAACTGATGGGTTTTACACATTTTATATGCATTTTATCACAAGCCAACCACTTGCGGCGTTCGGTTGCTGCTTCGCCGCTGCGGCGGATCACTCCTTGGGCTTGTCGTCCGCAGCGGCAGCGGCGTCTGCGCCGTCCTCTTTGTTCTCGAGCGCCTCCTTGGCGCGGAAAATCTTGGACTGCAAGTAGAAGGAGCCGCCCTTGGCCGGGTCGTTGGCCTCGAAATACCTCGTGAACTGCTTCTCGATCTCGGCCCTGCTGGGCTTGGTGCCCGCGGGGAAGTTGAGGATCTCGAGCGCCTGCTGCTTGGACATGACGTTCTTGCGCACCACCGTCTTGGCCGTCATGGCCGCGCCCGCGTTGCCCGACTTGGCGTTGTGCACCGCCTGCTGGTACGCCTGCACGAACGCGCGGCTCACGATGCCCGCGCCCATGACCACCACCTGCGCGATGATGCGCCCTAGAGGTCCCGACATGCTGCTGCTCTAGCTCTTCGACGATGTCGTGTACGCGCGCTGATCCTCGTGCTCGTGGCGCCCGCCGTAAGAACCGACCGACTGCCGACCGCTTCCGCTGGTTCTGGTACTCAATCGCCTCCTGGTGGTTGGGGCCATCACATCACCCACCAAAGACGCAAGCCTCTTCATACTTTATATTAGCATGCATTCTTTAGTATGTTGTTCTCCTATATCGTTTTCTGGTAGATAATTAATCAAATTCGTCTCTTATAATGAATATAACAGGATTATTCTGGAACCGGATCGAATGTCCATAAATACTGTCCGCATGGACCGCCATCATCTCACTTCACGGGTTTTGTCCGCTTCCTAGTGTAGCGGGAAGCTCGCAGGCAGATCGGCGAGCGTCACGCGCAGGAACTCGGCGAGCGAGAAGCGGCGCATGAGCTGGCCCTCGACGTCAGTGCCCAGCGCGGCCATGAGGCTCTCGGCCAGCCGGTCGCCCTTGGTGAGCCGCCGGAGCTCCGTCGTCAGCTCCAGCGCTGTCGGAGACCTCGCCGTTAGCTCAGCAAGAGACGCAGGGAAGGCATGAACGATTGATCGGCACCTGAGACGGACTGGCTGTTGTCGGCGTCGCAGAGCAGGAAGAGCACGAGGTGGTAGAGCTGATTGGGCTCCAGTGCGAGTCGGTCGCGCGACGACCGCACGTACGCGGCGCGGAACTCGTCCCACGTGAGCGCGCCGTCCAGGTCGTCGTCCGCCTCCCAGATCATCCACTGCACCTCGGTCTGGATCGGATCATGCATGACGATAAGTCATAAGCCTGCTTATAGGTGCAGGACCAAGGGTATGACCGCACCTTGGACGTCGGTCTGTTCATGGCGCGCAGCGCAGACGCTAGGTCGGCCGCCGAGATGCTGCCGGAGGTGTAGCTGCTGTTCAGGATGCCCTTCTGCAGCTCCCTCAACTCGTGGTGGAGCGTCTTCGCGTCGACTTGCTTGGGCTCTTTAGGTTCGTCAACGGGTTTTGACGCCGACGGCTCCGCGGCAGCGACGCCCGACCTCATTTGGTCCAGCTCGTCCGCTAAAGCAGAGCGATCGCGGTCGCCTTCGGTCGGGCGGTCGGCCTCGTCCCCACTAGACAGCGGCGGAGGCTGTTCGCTCTGCGCGCGGCTCCAGGCCTGCAGCTCGGCCAGTTTCCGCGCGGCCCTCGACTTGCGCTCGTGCTGTCGCAGGAAGCAAAAGATGCGTAGCAGACGTGCCGCCGTGTCGGCCGGCAGCACGCTCGCTAACGCCGCATCGCCAGCGTTGGCGCCGTCCATTGGCACTCAGCTTCTCGATCAAAGAAGGATTGTTGGGAGACGTCCAAGTTGTCACTCCATCCATAATGGTGTGTTTCTATTTTTAGACGGCCGTGGGTCATGTTCGAAGCAGCACATGCAATCCTGCAACTTCATTATCAGGGCGATCATAACGCCACATCCGTGCGGTCACAGAGATAACCTGTGAGGCAGCACGCTGGAACCGTCAACGAGCAGTAAACCCGCCACGAGTGCAAGCGATCGGTCATCCGCGGTGCCAACAGCACCGCTGCTTCACGCTTCTCGTGGCCAAAGGCGAAGCGCCTCTTGTTCCTCTGCAGGCGCACAACTCACCTTGAGCGGCGTACAGTTTGAATCAGGGCGCAACGGAACTTTCGCCTCGCGTTCACCTGCAAGAGGTCCATCCCGCCCGGCACCTGCTGAGTATGGACACGACGCGCGCGTGTTTGGTGTGCGCGCTTGACAATTTTCAGCATTGTTCCGACGGGAACAACAAGCGCCGCGCGAACACGAGCCCGCGCTCCTGCTTTCTTTCGCAGCTGACGGTCCGTCCCGGTGGGAGCGAAGCCGCCGCCGCGCATGCCCTCCGAGTCTGTCTGTGTAGCAGGCGCCTTCGCCTCGCGTTCCCCTCGTTGAACCTCACCCTGCCGCAATAGCGCAGGAGGGAGCTCAGCGTTTTGCCGTCGCGAGGAGAGCCGCCTTGTCTTCCGCAGAGCGGGGTGGCCATCGCGACGTCTATTCACGCGACGCCTTCCGGATTCACTGAGATCCACCTGCGGATCGGGCGCCAAAGGGCACTGGCGCATACAAACGCCAAGGCTAAAGCTGGGGGATCATCTGCCCAGGATGGGTCTCCTCCTGCGCCCGCGACGCCTCCTCCCGCGTCAAGCGCTCGCGAGAGACCGGGCGGCGGTGCGCGCGGTTTCCGCGAAGCTTGCGGCGCGCGGTTCCCGGAAGCGCGGGCAGCAGACGGCCGCCAACTTGGCACGCATCTCGCGCGCTCCCTTGAACGCTTCCTCCCTCTCAGCGGATGCTCACACATCTTGTGCACATGCATACTGGGGCCAACACAACTATGAATTATATAATGGACGCAAGTGAGACTCGTGCAGTACTGTAAATTCACAGGATTGATGCTACGGATTAGAAATATCTTATCTAGTTTGCCTACAGTTTAGTGAATCTGAGCGGGCTGGCTCGTTTGCCGGCTCTGATATCGCGGCGGGTCTTCACAATCCAAATGACTTGGACTCACTATGGTCATGGAAGCGGCTCACTGAACGCAAGATATTTTTTCCCGGGTTTTTCGCAAAATCAGCGCAAAAAAGCACCCACTCGGTGTTTCCAACCTCACACAAAAGCCAACTCTATCGTCATTTTTTTTTTCTCAAAAGACTCTTTGACGCCACCGTGGGCCTCCTCTCATGGCTTCCTTTCCCTCACCAACCTCATCCCCATGCGCCTTCCAGGGCCATCATCCCCGCGGAGCAGCGCCGCGCGTTGGAAGAAGAGAAGGGGGCGCGTGGCTCGCTTGTGCTCAATACAAGCGCACCGTACGCTGTCAACAGGTTCCAAACACTCAGCTAAAGCGTGACGGGAAGTGGATTCTCGCCCGTTCCGCTCGCGTTGCTCCCTGTAGTCGCCCGTCTCTTCTCTCGGCCGCCGGTTCTTAGTTCTGGTTCACTCGGCGACCCGAAACAAACAGGGCGAACAAGACGAATAAGCTCGGGGGAGGGGGATCGGTCCGTTACCGTGCGACCAAATAAGAGCACAGGCGGGGTACGGGGCGGCCACTTTCGATTCAGCCATGGTGTTCACCGAGTTCGCGGCGCTGGTGCAGTCGCGCTGGCTGCTGCTGCGCGGCGGGGACAAGAGCGATGGCGCCTCGCCCGCGAGTAAGAAGGGCGGCAAGGCGCGCAAGGGCAAGAAGGCGCGCGGCCGGAGCCGCAGCCGCAGTCGTAGCCGCAGTCGCCACCACGGGAGGAGCAACAGCAAGCCGCCCGTGTTCACGATCGGTCTGAAGGCACCCGCGACGGCGACCACGTGGACCAAGGGCAGCGCGGAGGACGTGGCCATGATGCGCGAGTCGCTGCTGGCGTCCAGCCCCGAGGAGGTGGCGGCCGGGGCGGAGCGCTTCGCCGACTCCGTGGGTTCCACGGGCGGATACAGCACGCTGGACGAGGACGACGAGTTCCAGGAACTGCTGCGGAGGCGCTCGTCGCTCGTGGACGACCCGATCGACCGCGCGTGCGCCGAGGCGGCGGCCGCCGTCGTCTCCATCAAGACAGCTAAGCACCAGACGCCCAGTGAGGCGGCCAAGACCGGGAAGATGCCCGCCAAGATGTTGGGAAGCCCAGAGGAGCTGGTTGAAACGGAGCCCGAGGACGACGATGAGATGGGCCTGCTGCGTGACAGCGACCCGTTTAGCGGCTACTCGACGTTCGACGAGGAGGAAGAAGACGAGGATGAAGACGAGGAAGAGCAAGAGCACGTCACAAACGGCGTCGCGTGCCGGGGACAAGTGGAGTTTAAGCCCATTGAGCAGGAGGAAGAGCAAGAGGTGGAGCGGCTAGTGGAGGAGTTCAAGATCTCCCAGTCGGAGGTGCAGGTGGTCGAGATCCATGAGCGCGTCGACATCGACGCCGTCAAGTTCAAGATCAACGAGGTTCTCCCGGTCTCCCTCGTGTCCAAGGAGCCGCTACTCGAGCCTGAGACAACGGAGGAGGAGTATGAAGAGCTGGAGGCGGGCATCGCGTGTGGAGAAGACATGTTCGGCCAGTCGACGACACCGTCGTGCGCGTCCTCCTGCTACCCGACGCCCTCCCCCTGCTGTTCCTCGACCGTCGAGTTGGACAGCTCGGCGCCCTACTGCCCGGGCACCGTCGACGAGTACGCGTGCGAGATCTACGGCAACCTGCGCGCCCGCGAGTCCCGGTACCACGTGACGAGCGACTACTTCGCCGTGCAGCCGTCGGTGCACCCCAGGATGCGCGCCGTGCTCGTCGACTGGCTCGTCGAGGTGCACCAGCGCTTCGAGCTGGAGCCGCAGACGCTCTTCCTGACGGTCAACTACATTGACCGGTACCTGTCGTGCGTGCCCGTTCGCTCGCAGCGGCTCCAGCTCATCGGCGTCGCCGCTCTGCTGGTAGGTGGAGCTTCTTCGCGCCTCTTCCTATATGAAAGTGCATGACTAACAGCTTTCGGTTGTTGTGTGTGTCCAGGTGGCGTCCAAGTTCGAGGAGATCTACCCGTGCGACATGGACGACTTGCTCTACATTTGCGAACGCTCGTACACGCGCGAGGAGCTCATCGAGTGCGAGAGGAGCATGCTCGACACGTTCCGCTTCGAGCTCGCAGGCCCGACCATCAGCAGCTTCCTGGACTACTTCGTGCACGCGCTCGAGGACGCGGGCTGCGAGGACAAGCTGGTTGCGCACCTGGCCGGTTTCCTGGCCGAGTCCTCGCTCGTGGACTTCGCCTTCAGCGCAGCCCACGCGGCGTCCAAGATTGCGGCCGCGAGTCTTCTGGCGGCCTACTGCTTCGCCGAGAACCAGCCGCCGTCCCTCGTCTGGAACTTCCGGAGGCAGGAGCTCACGGGCTACTCGCTCGAGGACCTCGTGCCCTGCGCGCTCGAGCTCTGGCGGTCACTGGACGGCCAGCTGAGCGCGCCCAACAACGAACTGCTCGCCGTGAGCAACAAGTACAGTGCCGCGGAGCTGAGCCACGTCGCGCAGATGCCGCTCGGCGACCTCGAGCGCTTGCTGGCGTGAGGGGGATGATGAAGGAGGAAAAGGGGGACGGTCAGTATCTATAAACTATTAGCACTTTGTCTTTTTGCTAGGTGTACGTAGGTGTGTGTGAGCTAGTGATAGTGAGAGTGGGCGACGGGTTTCGAACGATTCTAACAACGCGTGATCAAGTCGCTTTCTCAATGCCGTCGGGGGGTCTCTCGTATTCAGGTATTACCATCCTGCCATGGTCTATCGGTGGTGATGCGCACCGTTCACGCTGGACAACTCCGTCCAGCGAAGGTATCTCCAAGATATCCACATGGTTACAGCTCAAGTCATCACTAGCGGTGGCACTTGTGGCCGGAATGAGAGTCAGAACCCGTTGCTCGCGGCCTCGCCGAACAGCTCGTCGATCACTTCGTAGTTGATCCGCCGGCTCTTTAATTTCTGCAAGAACAAACGCACCCGATGCTTGCCATTAGAACGCCATCGACCCAGCACCAATGTGAAGCCAAGAGCAGGCGTAAAACTCACATAAATGGCGTGCTGGGCAGTGTCCGGAGGCGGCGCGTTCACGTCGGGCACCTTCTTCCTCCGCTTCTTCTTGGGCACGTCCGGCGCCGCGAGGCCCATTAATCGCTTCTCCTCCTGCAATACAACGAAACGAAGCAACGCACAGGTCAGTACATCTGTCACCAGTCGCTGCTTCATGTTGCCTCACCTGTTCCTGGATGTAGTCCTTGTTCATCTTCTCCCATAGCAGCTTCTTCTTGTCCGCCTCCTCCCGTGTTAGCAGTAGCGAGTTGATTTCGTCGTCGTCCAGGTCGGAAAACGTGTCCTCCTCATCGTTGCCAGCCTCGCCGTTCGCCTCGTTTGGGGCGCTGCGATTCCGTGACCCCTCGACGTCACCGTCTTCCTCTTCAGCATCTTCCTCGAACTCGTGTACTTCACTGCCAGCACTAGAGGGCCTTCTGCGCTTAGAAGGAGTTCCTTTGTCTTCGCCGTCGATGTCCTGTGACCTCCGACGACTTGACCGCGAATCGTCTCTTGCTGTTGATTGCTTCGACGCACGAGTAGCTTTGGAAATCGCCTCCTCCTCCTCTAATGCGAGCGTGAGGTCCCGCTCGATGGTCTTATAAAAGTTGGCTTCTTCGCGCTTGCGCATGATGTACCGCGCCGACTTGCGGCGCACGCGCATCAACACTTCTTGGGCAGCGAGACGACTTGCGCGGTTCACGATCTGCTCGTTCGGGTTGTCGAACCCGTAGTCGATATCATCGTCATCTTCTCCATCTACTTCCGCTAGCGTCTCCTCATTGATGCTCTTGGCACTGCCAGTGCTATTCAAGAGCGTGCTGGCGTGGCGCTTCTTGTAGTACGTGTCGCCGCTCAGAAACCGCGACATCTCCTCGTCCTTCATAAGCTGCAGGCTCTTCGGGTCAATGTCGTCTACATCCTTCTCTTCGTCGCTTCCGTCCCTCCGTTGAGTGATCGCCTTCCGCCGTGCACCATTCTCGAGCGGGAGGTGCTCCGACTCGAGCAGCAGCATCTCCATGACTTCCTTTTCGCGGTGGCGCTGGAAACTCGGCGGATCGCACTCGACGCGCGACATTTCCAGCTTACCGACCTGATCGTACGTGAGCTGCGCCGTGGGTGTGAGCGAGAACTCGTACAACCGCTGCTTGAGCGTGCGCTCACCGATGTTGACCACGTCCATGACGTCGTGCAGACTGCACATGACTGACTGCGAGCGCGCGGCAATGAGCAGCGCGGCACCGCAGATGCCTGACGGCCGGCGGCCAGTCTCAATCCAGTCACGCTTCATGGTGGCCACGAGGCGTAGAGCCGTTGTGGCGATGCTGTGCGTCTTCTCCGCGAAGTTGAGCTGTGAGGCGAAGCGGTGAATGTAGAGCGACGGGTCGATGAGCGGCAGGTGGATCTGCAGCAGCTTGCAGAACTTGAGGAAGACGCCGCCGAGCACGTACACGTTGATCTGGAGCTTGTCCGAGAAGTCGATGAGCAGGTGCGGCGAGCGCTCGCGGCGGCAGACGATGTACAGGCAGGCGGCGATGACGGTCTGCGCCTTGCGGCCGTGCGTGAAGTTGCGCTGCAGCGCGAGCGCGAAGAGGCGGAAGGCCGAGTCGACGTAGTGGTCGCCCAGGCGCAGCATGCCGGCGATCTGGCGGATCTTCTTCTTGCCGTTGGCGAGCGTGTTGGCGCGCGACTCCATGCCGTAGTTGCGGCCGCTGGTGCCCACATTGCCGTACGACTTGGAGGCAGACGCGCTCACGAACTGGCCCACGACCGAGTGCGCGCCGCCGCTCGACTCCTGGAACTCGATGGAGGAGACGATGTTATTCTCCTCGAGGATGGTGCCGCAGCTCACGCACACGGCCTCGCCGCTCACGTCCACGATATCGATCTCCGTGCACGCGCATGTGGGGCATATCGACGCCATGCTGTTGGGAGGGGCGACGTGCGCCGCCGGAGCCTGGGAACCGCTGTTGATGCTCGTCCGCCGCCGCACACGTCCTCCCGCCCAAGGTGTCGTCCCCGTCCTTTCCGGCCACGGTACACGCAGTTTTCTTGGTTCGAGCGTTGGCGCAGCGCAAACGCGCGGGAGGTCGAGCGAAGGTCGCGCGAAGGTTATCGTGGCAACCAGTCGTTCCCTCTAAAATGCGAATACTCATTCCTGCAGGTTTTGTCCCGTGGATGAAGGCGGAGTATCCGAGGGTATGCGTCCGTGAAGGTAATCGGATCCCACCACCGACCAGCGAGCGGCGGCCCCCTCTTCCCCCGTTCACCAAGGCGAGAGACCACCGGACCGACTGAGAAGCAGAAGCGGCCAAGCGCTCGCCACCTCCTCCCGTTTCTCTCTCTCTTTCTTCCCCGCGCGGACCGACCGAGATGGCGACGCCCAACTACGCGCCGCCGAACCAGGAGATGCCGCCGCCGGGCGGCTTCCGCCCCGTCAAGTTCCGCCGCAACGTGCCGGCCACGCGCGGCCCGCCCGGCTGGTTCCTCTTCCTCGGCACGTTCGTCGTCTCGACGTTCGGCTACTACAAGGTCGGCCAGCACAACAAGCACCACCGCGAGGTCGTGCGCGAGGAGCGCGAGCGGCGGATCGCGCTGCTGCCCTTCCTCCAGGCCGAGGCCGACGTCGAGTTCCTCGCGCAGCAGGAGAAGGTGCACGACGAGGAGGCCAAGATCATGAAGGACGTGCCCGGCTGGGTGCCCGGCCAATCCACCTACCACTCGGACCGCTACACGGTCCCGCTGTACGCGCAGAAGAAGTAATTGGCGCGCGCAGGCTGGGCTCGAGCGCGGCAGGGTGGGCACGAGCGGTAGGATCTCGGGGCGGACGAATAAACTCGCGGGTGCTGCCGCCCTGTGGACGTTGGATCTGCGAGCTAGCAGCAGGCGATCTCGGTACGTCTCTGTGGTGCCCGGGGCTCGCCGGTCAGTCACACAAGAAAATCAATCCAAGTGTAAGAAAACTCTCTGTCCGTCGTGCACGTCTTCACTACCCACTCCATGCAGACCGTCAATGCCTCGAGATTTGTCATCGCCCTGTCATTCATCGCGTGTTCTTCATCGAATGCAACAAATGGGCAGCTTGCTATCGCCTAGACTAGACGCAGGCGGAACGGAAGCGGAGACGTCGCCCTCCCCGTCCTCAGCAAGAGCGAGAAGGCCTCGCCCACTCTAGAGCCCGTCGTCCATCTCGTCCTCGATCTCCTTGGCGAGCTCCTCCTCCTGCTTCTCGCGTTCGAGACGCTCCTCAGCACTCTCCAGGTCCTTCTTGTACGCGTCTGGCGGGTAACGCATTGCCTGTTGAGTCGTGATGATCGAATGAAAACAAGTCAGCAACGAACACACGAACGAATAGCCAGCCATCAATCGTGCGCACCTTGACAGCCTCGTTGTGCACGTCGAGGCAGAAGGTGATACGCCGCTGGAAGGCGACCTGCGGATCGTTGGTCGTGTACACGTTAACCGTTTCCTTGAGCTGCAGCCAGCCGTTCTTGTGGTCGATCACGCCGTCGATCACGCCATCGCGGATGGCCTTGGCGCACACGAACTCGGCGGTCGACGCATCCTCGAGCGCGAGCTTAGCGGCGATGTCGGCGAACAAGATGCGCGAGTACGACGTGCTGATCTTGCGCAGACCCGTCTTGATGACGTTGTGGCGCAGGCTGAGGAGCCGAACAGGACGAGAGATCAGTCATGTGAGCCGGATTATTCAAGCATCACTGGGAGCTGCCAAGTAACAAGAAACGCACCGAAGGATGAGCGTGTAGGTGTGGTCGGCCTTGAACGTCGGCGCGTGCTGGGTCAGCACCGCGTTGAAGTCCTCGAGGTTGCCCACCCGAACAGCCTAGTCACGATGATCACACAACCAGCATCAGATCACACTCACGTTCAACGAATCGAGTGGCAGTCCACGTACGTTGGTGAGCTGGAGATACGGCGCGAGCGCAGTGCGCAGCTCGTCCTGGTTGAACACGTTACGCTCGGGAACCTCGCCCATGAGCAGCTGCACGATGATCGAGAGCTTGTGCACCGTGCGGCGGAAGCCAAAGGCCGTGTTCTGCGGCGCCTTGCGGATCGACTGCGAGAGCTTCGTGTACGCCTCCGTGTACTCAAGCTGCACGGCCTGGATCTTGCCCACGTAGTACAGATAGCGCACGAACTGGTTGTTCGACACGTTCTCGGGGAATGTCGTCTTGCTCATGAACTTGTACGCCTGCTCGTACAGGTTCTCGGCGAGGTAGTTGCGCAGAATGAGGTTCACGAGCGTCGCCTGACCCACTTCGTCGTAGCGCAGACACGCCGTGCGGTGCGCCGCCAGCAGCGTGTTACGGATCGCCGGCAGGTCGTGCGCAAACTGCTCGTGGATCGTCGCGTAGTACGTGTACACCTTGGCCTGGAACGTGTCGAGCGTGCGGCGGTTGAACTGCTGGCAGCGCGCCACCAGCTTCTCGACCGTCTCAAGCGCATCGGTGCCCAGCTTGTATTTGACCAGCGCTGCCAGCACGTACAGGAACAGGTACACCTCGACTTCAATCAGGTCGACGGCCGGCGCGGGCGGCGTCACGGGCGGCGTTGCGGTCGCTTCCGCCTCGGAGGCGGGCTCGACCGTCGCGTCCGCCATCTCGACGTCCCCCACATCCTTCTCGGTGGTCTTAACGTGCGGCGCGATCTTGGCCAGCAGTGCCAGCAGCGCGCGCTTGGACTCGTTCGCGTCCGGCAGCACCTGCGAGACCGCGAGTTCCAGCTGCGCTACCGACAGCGTCTTGCGCAGCTTGCTGGTGCTGCGCAGGATGCGCGGCAGCTTCTCCTTGGCGTTGGTCTTGACCACCGCCTCGATCAGCGCGATCGTGCGCTTGAGCTCTGTCATACACACGCTCAGGTCAGTGCGAAGATCCGATCCCCCACCTCCCTCCTCCCATGCGAACCGCCACGCCACCGACCCTCATAGACGAGCGCCTCCTCCGCCGCCACCTCCTTCGCGCTCGACAGCCGCGTCGTGTACGCAGGCGTCTGCGAGAACGTCGACTGCGCGCTCATCGTCCTGCGGGATCTTGCACTCGGCTTCTCTCTGATCGCTTGTGCTCGCTTCCCCCACACTACTTACTGCGAGAGTAGAGCCTGGGAGGGGAGGGATCCCGAAATTTAGAGAAACTGAGTGAAGAAAAGATCGTCGCCCAAAATGAAGAGGAGAGACTACCGTGGAATCTATTTAATTTGATATGCTGGCACCATGAAAATTACGCCCAATTTTACGGACTTCAGAAATTTAAGATGTACAGTACAGTAAAATACTGTAAGTTACACCAAAGAGAAAATGGTGAACTTCAGTGCAGTAATAATAAAGTGCTGGTCATAATAATTCGGACACCCCTTTGAACGACTGTAAGTTTTGATTCACTGCGAATCAGCGAGCGCTGTTTGGATATGTCTATCCAATCAGAATGCAGAATCGAGTATTATGGCTAATGATTGCGAAAACGGCGTTTTTC
>JAASGW010000781.1:0-12730 GCA_023334395.1 Phytopythium sindhum | reverse complement strand
CATTTACTCAAATCCAGTGCGGAAAAAAAATACTGCCATCGTCTCAAATACGATTTGAAGAGTATTTGGGCCGATTTTGAGCGTCGTAGAGTTCCTATTGGCTGATTTTCGCGCAAAAATTGCGACCTCATTTACTTTTGGTCAGGACTGTAGGATGGGATAAATATTTAGCGCTTCACCGGGCAACGCATGACATTAGTTGTTTCAGATACCATTTGTTATTATCTACAGCTGGATCGCACCGGGTTTTGTCATTCCCGAGCGCTGCTTGGCACAGAACCGGATGCTTTCACTATTTGAGCTCGCACCGGACCTAGCCGAGCTGCGCCTGTACACTCTCAATCTTTCCCCATTCAACGAGGCAGAACCGTAATCAGCACTCGCCCACTTCATTATTTTCCGACCAAGGCAGAGTGAGAAAGACGGCCGGGTCGGTCGGTCGGTCGGTAACTAACTTCCAGGAAGGAAAGGCGGCGGTGCGACTCGCCTCCCCCGCCGCCCGCCTCCTCCACGATGGCCAAGGCGATCATCTCGTCGGTGAGTCGCTGGTCGCCCCTGTACGCGTCGACCCCGCCCAGCGGCTTTGCTAACTAGCGCCGCGCTCCTCTTTCCCCGCAGATCCTCGAGGCGCAGCTGGGAAAGTACGTCGACGGCCTGAGCAGCGACTCGCTGCAGGTGGGGCTATGGAGCGGCGAGCTAACGATGCAGCGACTGGCGCTCAAGCCGCACGCGCTGGCGGAGCTGAACCTGCCCGTGCGCGTGGTGCGCGGTGCGATCGAGCGCATCCACGTGGTCGTCCCGTGGAACCAGCTGGGCAGCGCGAGCGTGCAGGTGGTGATCGACGGCGTGACGGCACTTGTGGTGCCCAACACGGCGCTACCCACGGCCGCTGAGCGCCGCCAGTCCAAGCAAAACCAGATCGAGCGGCTAGAGCTCGTGCGCCAGCACAACCGCTTCACGGCGCGCGCGCGCTTTGAGGGGGAAGACGAGAGCACATTCCTCTCGCGCCTGACGGAGCGAATCGTCGACAACTTGCAGATCACGCTGCGCAACATCCACATTCGGTACGAGGACGACGTGTCCAACCCGGAGTACCCGTTCGCCTGCGGCATCATGATGGAGAGCTTCCGCTTCCACTCGACCGACGCCGAGGGCAACGACGTGTTCGTCGACCGCAGCGCAGGCAAGGCCGCGTTCACGCACAAGGCCATCTCGCTCACGCGAATCGGCGCGTACTGGGACCGCCTGCCGCGTGACGACCCGAGCGCGCTGCTCCACAAGCGGGAGGACATGGCTACCGCCATGAACGAGATGATTGGCGCGCTCAGTGACGCGTCGGGCAAGTCGGACGACCTCCACGGACGGCGGCTTTGGATCTTGCAGCCACTATCGTTCGCGGTGCAGCTTACCAAGAACGAGAGCCAGGACTACTCGGTGGTGGCCAAGTACGCGGTGCAGGCCAAGATCGAGTCGATCGCGTGCGGGATCTCGCGCGAGCAGTATGAGGACATCATGTTCCTCAACAAGGCGTTCCTTGGTCGGCGAGTCGTAGAGGCGCATTTCGCAAACGCGAGGCGCAAGCCGTTCCATCGCGCAACGGAGCGACCGCGCGAGTGGTGGGACTACGCCGTGAGACTAGCGCTGGCTCGCAAGCGAAGTGCGCGAAAAGGTGGCAATGCGTCACCTGCAGCAGACGCCAACCTGCATGACCTCGCACGCACCCAGCCCCCATTAACGCGCCTTCGATTTCGCTGGTCCAGCATCTCGCGCTCACTGGTTGAGCTTAAGCTGTACATGGAGGCTTTCCGCATGGAGTTGCGCAAGCAGTCCCCACTGGAAGCCGACTCGAAGTACGGACAGTTCAAGGCGGAGTATGAGAACACCTATCCTGTCGATGTCATCATGGCCGCGCGAGACTTTGCCGAAGAAGAGGAAATCCGTGAAACAGAGCGCAAGAAGCGGGAAACTGCAAAGGCAGCGGCAGCCAGTGCCCAGCAGGGCGGATCATCGTGGTACTCGTACTTTTTCGGCGGAATCACTGAGACCAGTGCGACCGAAGAGGGCGAAAAGGGCTCATTTGATGGAATCCTGACAGCTGAAGGGCGGGCTGACTTAAAACAAGCTTACGACCAAGTCGTGCTCAAGGAGACCAGCTACGCGGTACCGTCAGGGTGCAACCTGTTCTCAGTCAAGCTCCAACTTGCTCGAGGAAGCCTAGAGCTATACCAGGCGGGCAAGCGACGGCCATTCGCGACTGCCACACTGACAGGATCCCTTGCTGTCAACGTCCAGCCATTTGAGGAGTGGGATGCGCGCTTTCGGCTGCAGCACTTCGAGATTTTGAACTCTAGTGCATTGGAGACGCCGTTCCACACATTTTGCACGCTGTCACCATCCACAAGCGAAGCTGACAGAAGGCTACCTTGCATGAGCCTGGACGCAAGTATGAAGAAGACGGGGGCAACGGAGGTCAAGGCAAAGGAGCTGGAGGCGATGGTGCTGAAAATGCGGCTCAGCTGCATGCCCATTCGGCTGATGGCAGACCCGTTGTTTGTGCTTTCACTCCACCACTTCTTCGTGAGCCTCTTGCCTGACGAGCAGCTCGATAAGGTGTGGCAGTTCGCCACCTCGTCCGTATCGGAGTGGATCTTTTCGAGCGACGAAGAAGACGAAGACGCGGTGATGCGGTCAATCGATACCAGCCGCCGGGAGATCATGTACGACGTTTTGGTCGACGTGAACGCGCCGGTGATTGTTGTTCCAGAGAACGCGTTCGAGCCGGCGGGAGCGGTGTTGGTGGTCGATTTCGGCAAGTTGAGTTTCGCCAACGACAACAACAGTGGGGCAAGCACCATCGAACATTCGGATGCAACAGCTCAGCAGCTTTCGTGGCGTCTTGGCATGAAAAACATCCGCGTGCTGTTGGGCGAGCGCACACATCTTACGTGGACGGACGCAGAGCTGCAGCAGTTTGCAAGACTTGTGGAGGAGCTCAGTCTGGATTTGTCGGTCAAGACGCTCCAGCAAGCGAGTCGGATCAAGTATCCGTCGCATGGCCGAGCGCCGACGACGCCCCCGCAACTTGAAGTCCAAGCGAATGTACCGGGTGTCTTTGTCTCGTTGTCGGAGGAGCAGCTTGTTGCGCTTGGTCGAATTCACTCGTCTATCATCGCCGCAGGGAAACAGGTGGCTGAAAGTAGTTCGGACAGCCACCCTATCTCGATTGGGAGCGAAGACGTTGCTCTTGTCGGTATTGATGGCACGAACGCTGGCAGTGTCGTCGCAGCCAATCCAGTGACTAACCAGGAAAGCTCCGCAGTTACTGCTGCAGAAAAGTTTGTGATGCGGATGCAGATATCCCTCGGCGAGATCGTGGTGAATGTGCGCGAGACGGCGGCGAAAGACGCCTTTCTGGTGCGGCTGTTAGAGATTTCGCTGGACTCCAGTGTGTTCACATCCCACTATACTGTCGAAGCCAAGCTCAAGTCGCTTATGATGCACGACAAGCTGTACAGCTCGACTTCCGCGTTCTACGAGCTGATATCAACGGGATCGTCGGTGGATCAGGACCTCATCTCGCTCAACGTGCTCGGTCTCACTTCGTCGTCAAGCAACGCTGTCGTCAAACAGCTAGAAGCGGAGGCGTCGCGCGTTGTCATCGACATTCGGTGTCACATCTTGGATGTGCAGTGGAACCCGTCGTCAATGGCACTGCTGTATCGTATCGGATCCGCATACGTGTCCGCTCTTAACTCCTACAGCGAATTTGACGACTTTGAAGACGCTCTTGAAGAAGCGCCCGAGCCAGCGTCGCCGGAACGAGTCCCCGAGAAGTCAAGTCGCTCGCCAGGCGCATCAAACGCGGGGCGACATCAAGAGCAGCACGAGGACCTCGATCAACAGGCGAAGGACCGAGAAACAGATGCTTCTTCACTCCCCGCGATTTTGCTTCGAGCGTCACTGGTGCAGTTCAGCATCACGTTCAACAAGGACCAAGCAAATCGCCAACTTGTGCGGTTGGCAATGAAGGACTCGGCTATGGAAATCTCTAGCCACGTGAGGCAAGATGCGCAGAACGTGGAAGAGGAGCAGACCACGTTGCAAGCGGCAGGACACGTTGGCAACTTCGTTGTGACTGACATGGGCATGGAGAAGCACCCCGTCTACTCTCCATTGGTCGGCCTCGATGAGCGCGAGGTGCTTTCGGGAGACCCAAAGTTGAACAACGAAGTGACTACGGCGCCAGCAACGCAAGCGCTCGTGGAATTCGCGTTCACGTCGGCGAGCTTGGCTGCAGAAAAGAGCACGCTGCGGCTGGACTTTCGCCCGATCCGAGTCGTCTACTTCCATCAGCAGGTCCTTGAACTTGTGGACTATTTACTCGAAGGCGTGATGGGCGCGATGGTGAACCAGACGCTGGCAAATGCGACGCAGTTGCTTCTGAGCACGGACGAGTCGTCGGTTATTTTCCAGCTCTCAATCGCGAAGCCTTCGCTCATCCTCCCACTGCGCACCGAAGACGCAAACCATCTGAAGGTGACTGCAGATACGCTCAAGCTGGAGCACTTCCCGTCCAGTGTGGTTCGCTACGAAGGCTCTGGGCCAGCTGAGCAGCGCACGAAAACGATCTTGAAGCATGCGACTTCGTTTAGTGCAGCTCAGGCGATCGAACCAGGGTCGGTTCGAGCGGATTACAAGGAAATTGGCCTTGTGCAGGCGCGAATCTTGTGCACACACGACTCGGGGGCAGCCGGTTCTCCCGGAAGCGAAGGCACCAGCTTGTACACGGACGTGTTGGAGGAGCCGATTGATTTGATCATCCGCGTGGAAGACTTGATCTCAGCAAACGTTCGCCTTAAGAACGATGCCACGTTCCTCCCGCGCTTCACGATCGAGTCGGAGATTGACCAGGTCAAGATCGGCTTGTCGCGCACAAGCTACCTGTCGTTCATCGCGCTCGTCATAGAAAACTTCGGCGCTGACGAGATCATGGAGGGCAGTGTTACCAAGCCAACAACAGCAAATGCTTCGTCCAGTCTCTTTGGCGGCATCGACAATGAAGACGAGACGCTGCGGCCGACCGTGAACTACACGTACATGGACCCAAACGCAGACCCAGTCACGATCCGTACGCTCTTCTCCATGCGAGGCGTGAGCTGCCGTTTGTTGGATGAAGAGGCTGTCAATCCTGCGAAGGGTCTACTCTCCAAGTCTTCAGCAACACTTGACGGTCTTGTTGACCAAGCCTTCGAGGCGACAGCACACGCAAACGGTGCGTTTGCTGTTCTGACTGCGGACCAGTTCTCGTTTGCGTCTACGCAGCTGCGCGATTGTGACCCAAGCATCGAGGTTCGTATAGGGGCATTGACTGTGCGGGATTTGGCGGGTGAGTACCTGAATTACGATGACGGCGCTGGCGACAACGGCGGTGCTGCTCCAGAGATTCTTGGACAGCATGGAGCGGTCATGCTCTGTGAGCAGCCGACGGAGATCGTTTACTCTTGGAGTGAAGCTGAGCTCAAGTGCCAACTGGACCTGAAGCTCTCGCAAGTGACTGGCATCGTGATCCCAGAAGCGCTGATGGCTCTCACGGACTTCTTCACGCTGCCGACAAAACCCAGCACCGCAACGTCTGCAGGCGGCACTCGACGGTTGGAAGATGCAGCAACACATTCAGTACAATCTATCGCCGAGGACCGTCGTGGGTCGGGTGGTTTGTCGCCGTCTGCGAACAGAAGCCGTAGACAGAGCATTACAGAGATCCTACTCGAAGCTCACAGCCCCGAACTCGCGCTGACGGTCAACCTGGAAGCAACGCGCGTCGGTATCGCCGTCCCCGCGAACTGCTGCGATCCGTTGAGCCCGCTGATCTCATGTGTGGCCGACTTCACGGTGATGTATACTTGGAAACCTGGGTCTCCGTCCAGCAATGACGACGAAGACGATCAAGTGACATCCGACTTCGACATCCAGAGCAGCCTAGTGTTGGATGCACGGAGGGTGGAGGTTGCCGTTGCAAACGCCAATCGTCAAGGTTGCTGTGTTCCAAGGGAGCCGTCGAACGACAACGTTGGTAACGACACTGCCACATTGGTCCAAATCATCGAGCCGTGCGAGCTCCACGTCGAGATCAGTGACCTCTTCCCTCATGCGAGACAGAAGCAGCAGATTGTCGCGCTGCGCTTCACGCCGATCGATGTCTTTGTCTCGCACGACGACGTGTGCCTGGCGCTGGAAACAGTCGAGAGACTGAACGAGTCCGTGCAGCGGTACACGCGAAAGCAGTGCTCAAAGGTTAAGAACGCCCCTGAAGAAGAGTCCGCGTCAAAAACTGCTGCACAGCCAGCAGGCGGTGGGATCCTCTCTCCACGAACTTTCCAGTCGTCCATGGGGAAGGATGCCGCAGTGGGGCTCGAAGTCCACCGCTACTTCACGTTAGAGATGGTCTCGGTTTGCCTTACGCTCATCAACGACTGCGACGGGTGCGACATGGGGCTTGCGCAGTTCCAGCTCGAGCGCTGCAACTTCTTTTTGAACGTTACGTACGACGAGGCGCAGACACGCGGCAAGATGTTTGCGTCTCCCCCGGCAACGACGATATCTGGTGGTGGTAGCTTCGTCGTCCTCATGTCGTACTATAACCCGGATACGCGCGACTGGCATCCCATGTGTACTGAATGGGGCATGGACCTAGCGATCCAAGGATGTGTGTATCTCGACACGTTGTCGGGATCGGAGGCGGAAGGCGATAGCGCGCCCACCCGACCGGGCGAGAACGAACTCCACGTGATTTTGACGGCGAATCATCCCTTGGAAGTCACGGTTACCCACGGTTTGCTGGAAGTAGTGGCGTCAGCCGGAGGCGCGTGGAAGCGACGCGCAAGTGGATTAGCAGCCATTGGATCGCCGCCGGAGTCGCCTACCACGGCCAGCGGCAGTCCGCGGGCGAGTCGCGAGGCGCGCGAGAAGCGAAAGCACGCGCCGTGCGTCGTTCGCAACGAAACAGGCGTGGACTTCGAGTTCTGGCTGACAAATGGCAGGGTCAACACTGCGCGGCAAGTGGTGCGCAGCGGAGACATCGCTGATCTACGGTACACGCACACGCTCGGTCGCGGGAGCGGTGTTGTGCGCAAGTACGCGTCCGCCGAGCGCGAGGCAGCCAACATGCGTCTGTGCGTGCAGCTCGGGAACACATCTTTCCAGCCGGTGCAGGGCATCATCTTCGAGCAATTGGGCTCGCGTGCGTTCCCTCTCGTGGATGTTAGTGGTCACTTGTCGAACTTTTCCCTGAACTGCTACGCCAAGCTGGTCGATGGGCGCATTCTCTTGTCCGTCTCGTCGCAAGTCAAGGTGGTGAACAAGCTGTCGATGCCGATCCAGCTGCTCGTGAACGACCCGACGTGGAAAGCTCCGGTCGAGATTGGCGTCCTTCAGCCGTTCAAGGAATCTGCGATCCCGCTGCTCATCTCACTGGGCACGGAACTGCGAGTACGTCCTGTCACGCGTGACGGCGAGTCCCCGTTTTCGTGGAGTGCTCCTATTCCTGTGCAGCAGCGATCCGAGGTCTCGCTGAAAGTTGAAGCCGCTGCGACTGGCGGAGGCTATGGCAGCAGCGATGTTCGAAGTGCCGTCTTCGCTGTGTCTTTGTCTGTGGAGCAGTCACTACGTGTGGTTTCGCTGTCGGAGCCGATTGTGCTCGTCAACAAGCTTCCTGTCCCGGTGTCATTCGCAATCAGGAACGTGATGATGAACAGCGCGGGCGCAAGCGGCAGCAAAGGCGAGACTGTTGCAGTGGGTTCCAAGTGTGGCATTTGGTGGACGGACCAGCAGCAACGACCGCTGTTCCGCCTCAACATCGACGGCTGCCAGCCGAGCAAGTGGATCGAGCTCATTCACCCGCGCACCAAGATGGGGACGGTGCTGTCGGTCATGCTGGAGCGAATGGACGGTCGGCCGTTCAAGATGCTGATGCAAGTGATCGAGGACAGCGCGACGAAGGCAATCCACTTGATCCTGTACGCTGAGATTTGGTTCATCAACCGCACAGGTCTCGAGCTGATTTACGGCAACGAGTCGGACGCCGAGGCGTACATGCCGCCGTTTGAAGCCCGAGCGCTGGTTGGGAATGCGCAGATCTGCGCCTACTCTACGTTCGGCGATGGTGGGAGCAGCTCGTCTCCTCCAGCAGTGCGGGTCGGGATGGGCTCTTGCCAGTGGTCAACGCGTTTTGTCGCTGATCCTCGCCGACTGAGCTGGCAAGACGAAGTGGTGACAATGCGTGGCAGCGCTAACGGCGGTGGTGCAGGTGCCAGCATGCTGTATGAGTTTGGCGTCTCGGCGGACTATGCTACGCGCCACTTCGGCTCCATCACGACCCTTGTCAGTTTCTTCCCGCGGTACCTGATTATGAACCACACGCCGCACACGGTGCTGCTGTACGAGGATAGCCAGCGGAACCACGGGGGTAGCAGCGATGGCAATGTGGCGCATCACGTGCTTGCGCCTGGTGATACATACGCGTTGTATTGGGTGACTGGTGCCCGCTCGAAGGTGCGCGTGTCGGTTATTGGAGACCTAGAGTACGAATGGAGCGGGGCTTTCTCTGTCGATCACGCCGCCACGTCGGACATCCTCATCCCGGAGCGCAGCGCACGCTGGAGTGGTAAAGGATCCCACCAGTCTGCTGGAGTGCCGCTGCAAGTGGTTGTCAAGCGCGGCAGCATCTCGCAGTCGACTATGGTCGTCGTGATTAATGAAGCTTCGTCCGATGACGACAGCTCCAGAGCCAGCGTGGCAGCAGTGGCAGCGGCTTCATCCATGCATCCGACTTGGGATCGGCTCAGTCTTCACGCCCAAGTTGCGGGCATCGTGGTTACGATTGCTGACAAGAAGGAGAGTGACTCGAATCTCTTTGGCGCGACGAACGCGATCCTAGTGAACGATGAAGAGATTGAGGAAGTGGCACGGCTGACAGTCTCAAGGATCAGCCTCGAGGCAAGCACGACTCCCGAGCAGACTTCCGCCAAGATGAACTTGATGGGGCTGAAGTTCGAAGACTTGCTGCCGCATTCCAAGAACCCCGTCGTTCTGTGCCCGGTTTCCCGCTCCGGTGACTACCGGGGGAACAACAGCAAGTACTTCCTGGAGATGAACTACTTGGAGAAGCCGCACGCAAAATACATGTGGGTCGAGCGCTTCCAAGTTGAGCTGCAGGACGTGCGGGTCACGACTTCGATGCGCTTCGTCGACCGCCTCAACCGGCTGCTTAAGGAGACGGTCTCGCATTTTGAGAACCGCTCGTACTCGTCGTTCTCTCAGGCGGCGAGCTCGATGCTGCAAGACCGCGACGAAGACTCGCACATCCTGCAGTACTTCGTTCCAACGGCGTCGGAGGACGATGCGTCGATGACCTCCATCACTGGGCGCAAAATCTACGTTGAGTCGTGCGAGATCGCGCCAGTCCGGGTGATCGTGAGCTTCAGTCGCGGCAAGGGTGACGTTCGCCAGCCGGACCCGAACGCTGGGTTCTGGCTGACGAACCTCAAATTCAAGATCGAGAACGCTTGCCTCGTGCTCGACGCCTTCAAGCTGTCGCGGGCCATGGGCACGCAGCAGGTGCTCGCGGACTCGCTCACGAGTTTCTACGAGAAGTCGGTCAAGTCGCAGGCTCTTGGGCTTATCGACTCGATCCAGGTGACATCGCTCGTGACGAGTGTCGTGACCGGCGGCGTCACGTCGCTCGTGTCGACGATCATGGGCAAGACGGACCCGTCGCTGGCGGCGTCGAGCGGCTTCCGGTACGAGCAGCTGTCCAACGGGCAGATCATCAGCAAGCACTCGCGCTCTCTCGAACAGTGCCAGTCTCCGACGCAATTCATGGAGCAAGTCAAGCACCTGGTGTTCGACTGGGACTCGAACCACACAGGCCTCGGAGCGCGCGGATGCGTCGCGCTCGGCATTCTGAACAACTCGCGCCACTCGCTCGTCATCAACGCCCAGCTGCGCGACGGAGCGGAGCTCCACCTGCTGCCGCTGGGCCGCCGCCACCTCACGAGCGTCTTGGACGCGCCGCGCTCTGCCGTGACGGGACAGAACGAGTGGCGCTCAGACCGCGCGATGGTGCTGTTCGCGTTCGGCTACACGCCCACCCCGCTGACGTCGGGCGACGTGTACTTCGAGGTCCGCTCCAACGCGTGCAACGTGTTCGTCACGCGCAAGACGGCGCGACTGAAGGCGAACCTGGGCTACACGGCGACGTTCACGCACCAGGAGTCGCAGACCTGGTGGTCCACGAACGTGGCGATCGTCGGCGACGACCTGCACGCGAGCGCGAGCAGCAGCAGCTACGCGGCGGGCGGGACGCTGCGGCAGACGGTGCCGCCTGAGGCGATGGACTCGGCGTCGAGTCTCTTCGGAGCAGCGGCCAGTAGCAGCGAGCCCGTGCGCCGAAGCAGCACTATGGATTATCCATCGACGACCACGAGCTCTAAGCAGTCGTATGAGCCCATCGCTCCAGCGTCGAGCGCCTCCAACTTCGCGCAAAGCGGCGGGAGCGACGAGGAGTACGAGGTCACGTTCTCCGGCCAAGCGCTGGGCATCATCGCCAAGCAGAGCGGGCGCGCGGTGGTCGTGCGCGAGTGCACGACGCTGCCGTCCGGCGCGCCTGGCCCGGCACTGGCCACCGGCCGTATCTCGCCCGGCGACCTGATCCTGTCGGTGAACGGCGTGACGGTCGTCAACACGACGCAGTTCCGCGAGCTGGTGCGCACCGGCTCGCGGCCGCTCGTGCTGCGGTTGCGCGCGTCCGGCGCTCGCTACAGCGCCACGTACAACCTATTCGGCGAGGCGCCGGCGCCGGCGGCCTCGGCTCCGAGCGCCAGCGGCGGCGACGACGGCTTCGACCTGTTCGGCGTCGGGCGGTGAGGGAGGAGGCGGATGGATGCTCGTCTCACTTGCGTTCAGTATGGAAATCAGAGCGTTGGCCTTTTCATGTTGAAGTCACTGCTCGTCTTAGTGATTGGATAGTTTTGACTTACCAATTCGGCGTGCATTTCAACACGTCTTCAGCAGAATCACAGACCTCTCTTTCCTTGGAGAAGGCGTGCTTCGCATCATCGAGTGTGGCATGGTGGGCTGGACTCACTGTTAATACTGGAGCCAGTGTAAAGCAGTATCACCAGACACGACAGCGCTCTTGCTAGCAGGCGCAATAGGTGCGCGATCTGAAGCTACACAAAAGCGCGTGACGATGCTGCTTAGGCTTGCCTAATGCTCGTGGAGTTTCCGCATGAGAGCGGCGACTGCCAGCAGCTTTGCTACATTGTCTTCTGCAGCATGTACCGCTCTTTCGTAGATCTGATCAGCGTCGCGATCTTGGGCAACAAGATTGGTAAAACCACAACTAGCGTCCTATGCCCGGCGCGACCCTCCCCACCGGCGGCAATCGCCTCGGCGTTCCTTGGTGTTTGTCGCTCCGCCGTCGAGAAATGCGGGGCATTTCTTCACCAAGTAGTATATGGATAGGTCACGCTCAGTATCCAGGTCAGTCGGTTTGTCTCCGTCCAGCATGCAAGGCTGGGCGTTCGAATGCTTTACAGGACACAAAGAAGCGCCTGCTGACGTACGAGCATAGGGTTCGATTCGCGCAACTTTGCACCAGTGTCTGTGGACAACAATGGTAATTTTACAAATGTGGTGTACTAGTCGGCTTCGGAAAGACAAATATTACAAACATCACTGCAAGGTCGGCAGCTCTTTCAAGCTTGAGCAATGGGTGAGGAGCCGGCGCAGATGGAGGGCGACAACCACTTGGGCAGCATTCGGAAGGCCCAACGGACCAATTGGAGCGCGTGGTGTCGCTGCGAGACCCTGCAACAGCACGCTGTCAGCGTTCGTCCATCCGTGAGACCGGCACCGCGAACCTGCTTAATTTGATTATCATGTTTACTTGTTTTTACTATTCAACTGGCAAAATTCCGGCGACTTACAGTATATCAGTAGTTGTGGCCGGTTTCGGTCGAAGACAGCCAGTCCAACTCTGATATGCTCCAAAATTAATTCAAGCCCAGCGCATAAAGTGCTGGAGGGAGCAGGTGCAGGTTGCGTGCGTTACAGGGTGATGGGCGGCGGCACGTGACTACAACGGCAAGCGCTTCCCCCTCCCCTCGCTGCTCTTTCGAGTCGCAGGCATACGAGCAGGGACAGGCCAGCGGGAAACAGCTGCGATGTCGAACGCAGAGGGTGCGCGCCCACCACTTGGTTGCCCTTGTCTCGCCCCTCTCCGGGCGACCTGACTGGCGGTGGCTCGTTTCCGGGTCGCCCCGCCCCTTCGCCCTTCGCGGTCGGCCCGCCGCCACGGTCCCCTGCACCATACTCATTCCTTGATTTGCGGTCTCGCAAGCACCCGATTACACCAGCCCAAGCACTCCGAGCCTTGGACCAAGTGCCGCCGCTGCGCTTTCGTCGGGTAACGCGATCGAGTGGCGACGTGAGTTTGACGCCGCTAAGAAACAAGCCACCGTAATCGCTGTTGCCCCCGTGGTCGTCACCGGTCTCGTCAATATGGCTGCCCACATCCCCGCCGACAACGTCGAGGCCGTGCAGCTCATCACGCGCCGCATCGACTCGATTGGCGAGCGCGGCAAGCCGCTGGTGCTGGGTCTGTCATGGTACTACATCCGCCTGATCCTGCTCACGGGCATCGGCTGGGCCATGGACTCGATGGAGACGT
>JAASGW010000780.1:0-12754 GCA_023334395.1 Phytopythium sindhum | reverse complement strand
TAATTTTGTCGCGGTCCAAAATGGCAACTTTTACATTTTCGGTCATAACTCTTCACTGGTGGCCCAAAACGACACAAAACTATATATGGCAACTAGTCGTAATCTGTACGTTAATTTGAGCCCACTCCCAGGTTTGTACGGCGCCACTTCAACGATTTATCGAAATTTCGATTTTCTTCGTATATTTATGGCGCGCACTGTAGATTTCTTAACAGAAATCAGAGATTTGACGAAAATATGTTACTTTGTTAAGTCTGTGTGCCATTTCGAATTAGCCCAAAGTTTTTTCTATGAGGTACGGTAGGGCGGAAATTGCATTTGTTGGAAATGCAAATTTCTTTCGTTTTGCAACACATAACGGATTTTTACGAATAAAAGACCTGGTAAAAAAATTAAGACCTATACTGGTATAACCGGGATTTACCAGTATCTAAGTACAAATTGCTATAGTTAATTCATTTCCCTGCTGAGTTTGATCAAAATGCTAGTGCCACTAGTGATGGATTCCCGCAAGAATTAGAACATTTAGACCACTCAAATCTGTAGAATCTTATAATCTGGCGAACCCTTCTGGCCCCCGTTACAGATTTTTTTATGTGCCAACCTGTCATAAACCATACGTTTTGGACCAAATTTAGTTTGACCTTCTAAATCGTCTACGGGAATCGGTCCAATAAATACAAAACCGATCACTAATCGTAAAAATCGTTATTTGTACACATCATGAATTTATCAAAATTAGCCATCGTAATTTGTAATTTACGAAAAATGCCCCTTCGACAGAGCGTGCGGTAATCCATCGCAGTTCATTCCATTCGACCGCTAATATGCTGGCGCCCGACGACTTCCACGCGGCGCTGCGCCACGTCGATGAGGCGGCCGCGGTGCGTCTTCTTCACTGCTCAATGTGCTAAATCTGCACCCCTGTAGTAGTCTGAGTCCCGCGCGCTTTAACCCGCAGGAGCCGAGCCCCGAGACGGTGCCGTACGAGGCGCAGTACCGCGCGATCGAGATCCTGCACAAGCTCCTGAGCTCCGAGCTCTCGCCTGCGGTACGATTGCAGGACAACAAGCGCAAGAGGTTATCTACCGAGTATAAAGAGGTTTGACACTGGCGCTGGAGCAGGAGGAAGCGGTCGCGAAGGCTCGGCGCGGCGCCGCGTACCTCGCGGTCGAGGAGCCGCACAGTGGGTCGCGGTCCATTTTCCTCAACAACATACCTCTATTGACGGCTGACACCACATGCATCTGTGCTAACGCGACACTGCAGATGCACAGAAGGATTTGGACGCCGCCGCCGCCATCTTCTTCCCCGACTTGAGCGCGTACGCGTCGGCGCTACCCGAGCGCGACGGCGCCGTCAGCAAGCAGGACGTGGAAACCATCGTGCAGAGTGAGTGCAAACGGCCCAAACGCCAGTTGTGAAGGCCTGCAGCACTGACTGAGCGTGTGTTCTATTGCTGCATTGTTCAGAGCTGCCTGCCGTCCAAGTCGCAAGCGAGCACCAAGAGTTCCTCGTGCGCATTCTCGGTACGAACAACAACCAACAATACCTCTATGACATTACCAGGATCACTCATCGACGTGCACGATGGCGTCCGACCTGACAGAGCTGCTGAACCAGCTGGGCATCCTCTGGTCGAACAGGTCGCAGCCGACGCGCGCGCTGTGCTATTTGCTGGCGTGCAACAACCTGAGTGAGGCCGTCGTCAGCGCTAGTGAGCAAGGCGACGACGCGCGAGCGGCGTCGATCGCCAGTGTGCGCACCCACGCGCACTTCTACCTGGCGCAGGTGTTCGGCACGCTTGGGTTCCCGGACGAGTCGGCCAAGTACTGCCTCGCGACACTCGAGCTCCAGCTCGTGGCCTGCGTCAACGCGTCCAGCGGATTCGACGACGACGCCAGCAGCCAGGTGTTTGACGGCGCGCGCGAATGGGTGAAGAACTGCCTGCGGCTCGTAGACTACTACCTCGACACGGAGAACCTCAGGGACGCAGCGACGTGTCTGTCGGCCTGCGACTACATGATGACGCACCACATGCTGCCTGGCGATGGAGACGACGACGACGAGAACTGCGAGCAGCGCGCTGAAATCTTTGCGGCGTGGGCCAAAGTCCACCAAACGACGCTGCAGATCGCAAACCTGAGGCGAGAGGGGTACCCGGCGGGCGTCCACACGTCCACGAGCAATGCGCTGCCGTGCCCGTCGTCGATGGAGGCGACACTATCCAAGATCGCGACCAGAGACAACGTGTCGGCTTTGCAGAAGATGACGTTCGTCCCCGTGTCCTCCGTGACGACGTACGACCAGGCGCGCGACGTGTTCAAGATGGGCGTGGCCGCGTGCGAACAGGCCAAGAAGTGCTTCGTACTCGACGGCTTCGTGACGCGCCACGTGCGCGTACTGCAGCAGGAGTCGCTGCTGTACAAGCGCCTGATCGCCTTCGAACCGGACGTGAAGCGGCAGATCGCCATGCAGCTGCGCCGCCTCTCGCTGCTGTCCCCGCTGCTGGGCGACCAGCTCAACCCGCGCGCGTACTGCGACCTGCTACAGGAGCTGTACTTCGAGTGCGCCGAGGTGGCGGCCGAGATCTTCGACCTCAAGCACAGCAAGAAGCCCGAGCTGGACGACAAGACCAACGGGTACGCGCTCAAGTCCGCGCACTGCTACCAGCAGTTCGTGGCGCTGTACTATTCCTCTTCCGACGACTCCAAGTCTCGACCGAAGGAAGCAGTGCTGCCGAGCGGGAGCAACGCCAAGCTGCCGGCGCAGGAAATGGGTCCGCGCGAGGTCCGTGCGCTGCTGCGAGGGTACTTCGGGCTCGCGCACATTTGCGGCAAGGTATTCTTCGCTCGGGACGCGGTCAAGACGGTCTCCTTCTGGAAGAAGAGCCTCGAGTACCACGAGGCGGTGCTGGCGCTCGCCAAGCAGTTCGACAAGCGGTACGAGGGCAAACAGGGCGAGAGCCTCGAGCAGATCTTTGGCGCCGAGCTCGCCATCTGCCGTGACATGGCGAGCCTGCTGCCCGAGAAGATCGACCAGCTTGTGTACAATGGCCGCGCGCTCTAGCCCGGCCTGTGCTAGCCTACCTTCCGAGCAGTGGAGCCCCTCAAATTCGCTGTTGCAAGTTGCATGTGGTATTTGTCGGTGTTGGTTGATATACTAGCTGCTAGCTACTCATCAGATGTCCTTGAGGATGGCGCCCGAAGCCTCGTCGAGGCGGAAGCCGTGCTTGGCGAAGGCGGGCGACTGGTAGAAGCCACTGAGGTCGTATATGCCCACGGCCTTGGCCTTGGCCAGCAGATCCGAGCATAGCACCGTGAGCGTCGTGTTGCGGCCGTCGGCCCCTCTCGCGCGGTGCTTGGCCGACTGCGCCTCGGTCTGCACGCGCAGCTGGTGGTACGCGTGCGCGCCCTGGAAGAGCTCGTGCAGCACGTGGGACAGCAGCACGTTGTTGTCCTGCCGGTAGGTCAGGTACGGCCGGAAGAGCCTCGTCCACTGGCGCTTGAACGTGTACTTTTGCGCGTCGCACAGCGCCTCGGTCAGCACGCGGATGGCCAGGTCCAGGTCGTCGTTGCTCACGTTGTCGCGCAGGTGCATGCGCGCGTGCGCCTCGGCCATGCGGAACAGCGACTCGATGTGCCGCACGGCGATCGGCACAGCGCCAGTGTGCTGCGACGCGCGCCGCAGCTGCGCGTAGAACGTCTCCACCTTGCGCGTGTCCAGCTCGCTCGTCATGACCGGGTTCACGTACGTGCGCGCGTACAAAATGTACTTCTGCAGTAGCTCCTGGTCGATCGTCATGCCGTCGCCCGGGCGCCCGTCCTCCACAGTCATCATGCTCTGGGTCATGGCGCTCAAACGCGTCTCCTCCTCGTCCTCGGCCTCCGCATTCTCGCCCTCGCCCGCCTTGCGCATGGGGTTGCTGCGCATGTGGCTCGAGATGACAAAGTCCGCCAGTCGCTCGTCGTCCACGGGATCCACGCGGTCCTGCAGCACGCACAGGATGTCGAAGCGCTGCAGGATCGGGTCCGTCAGCTCCACGTTCTCGGCGAACGTGCGCGCCGGGTTGTACCGGCCGCCGATGGGGTTGGCGGCCGCGATGACCGAGCAGCGCGCCTGCAGCGACGTCACGATGCCCGCCTTGGACACGGAGATGCTCTGCTGCTCCATGGCCTCGTGGATGCTCGTGCGGTCCTGCTCGTTCATCTTGTCGAACTCGTCGATGAGGCACACGCCCTTGTCGGCCAGCACGAGCGCGCCGCCCTGCAGAACCCACTCCTTCGTGAACGGGTCGCGCGACACGCCTGCCGTCAGACCGACCGCCGACGCGCCCTTGCCCGTCGAGTACACGGCGCGCGGCGCCGTCTTCTTGCAGAATTTGAGGAACTGCGACTTGGCCGTGCCCGGGTCGCCCACCATGAGCACGTTTAGATCTCCGCGCACGCGCGAGTTCTTGATGAACTTTGGCTTGCCGCCGAAGAGCGCGAGCGCGAGAGCCGTCTTGACCTGCGTGTGGCCGTAGATGGACGGCGCGATGCTGTTGACCAGGATCTGCGAGATGTTGGGGTTCTTAGCCAGCTTGAGGATCGCCTTTTTGTCCTCCGCCGTCAGGATCTTGCTGCCCAGCACGTCCGCGCGCCGCTCCACGTGATTGGCCTCGATCACTGTGCGGAACACCGGGAACCCGTCGCGCAGATTCAGCGTCGGGTCCGGCGTGTTGGTGTAGATGCCCGTGATGGCCACCTCGTCTCCCGGCCGCGCCTTGTCGATCAAGTCGCCAACAAGGATCACGTCCTTGCTGCGCGGCACGCGACCAGGAGGCACGCTGCCGGGCGACTCCTGCAGCGTGATCTTCTGGTAGTTGCGGTACACAGTCTGCTCGTTGTTGATGGGGAACGCGCCTCGGTACTGACACTCGGGGCACGAGTTGAGCTTAATCTCCTGGTGGTTCTGCTGCGTGAAGGGTCCAATGATCGTGCCGCACGCCGGGCAGTTGACCTTGACGAGCTTGAGCTGCGGGAACACGGACGTGCGGCGCGTCACCACGCCAGAGACTTTGATAAGGAAGTTGAGGTGCGCCGTGCGCAGGTCGCGCAGCTTCTCCGTGCCAGGCAGGTCCAGGATGCGCACGTAGATCTCCTGGTGGATCGTGTCGTAGTACGGGAAGAGCGCGAGCACCACGTCGCGCGCCACCTCCTCGAGGATCGCGAGCATGTCCTTGGGCGCTTCGACGATCCACGCCGCGATCATCGACATGCTGTGGATGATGTCGCCGATCTCGATCTCGAGCGACTGCTCGTTGCGCTGCGCCATCTTGACGATCTTCTGGTGGTACACGAGTTTGTTGTGGTTGTCTGTGAACGTGTTGAGGAAGTTTTTCTGTCACAAGCGTTAGGTGAAGCAGCCCAGTCAGTCCTCAAGCACTACAAGACACGCAATTGAACAACACGGGGACTCACGAATCGGCGCTTGATCTCGTTCCGCGGCCGCTCGGTGGCGATCCACTCGCGCAGCGGCACGTCAAAGTGCTCGAGGTTGATGAGCTCGTCCTCATCGTCGAGCGCGCCCTCGCCGTCCACGTCGTCGTATCCATCGCCCGCACCTCCGCGACGGAAGCGGCGACGATGCGCGTCGTCCAGCTCCATCTCCTGGTCCTCCTCCAAGACCTGCGCGATGCGGCCCTCGCGTGCGTCGCGCCGGTTGAGCTCGTCCTCGACCATGCGCCGCGTGTCCACGTCCATGTCCTCGTACTGGCGCTGATCCAGCATGGCCGTGTCGTACCGGTCCAGCGTCTCCATCCGGCGGTAGTCCCTGCTCAACACCACATTTACCGACCCGTTAGACGTCTCTCCTAGGACCCAAGCGGTCCGCTACGCTTCGACGACGCACTGTGCAATGTTGTCGCCCAGCAGGTCCTCGCCGTCGTCCTCCTCCTCGTCCTCCGAGAAGTACTGCCGCTCGCGCTGCGCGATGTCCAGCTCGTCCACTTCCTCGTCCACTTCCTCCGCCTGCTCGTCGTAGTCGTCCTCCTCCTCGTCCACCACGTCGTCCTCCTCCACGTGCTCCTCGCGCACGCCGTCCGCGTCGCCCCAGTTGTCGTCGTCGTCGTCCTCTCCGTTGCGGCCATTCGCCATGTCCGCGAGCGAGGGCGACACCCCGCCACCGCCAGTGGCAGCCGTACTGTCCTCGTCGTCCCCTCCGCGCCGCAGCCGCCGCCGCTTGCGCCGCGGACTCTCGCCGTCCGAGTCGTTCAACCCGCGCACCAGGTCCGCCGGGTCCAGCGTCACGCCCTGCGACTGCCGCTGCTGCTCATCTGTCTGCTGCTGCGCGCCCGTGGGGGAACGCGGAGGCGACGGCGGCGCCATGGTCCCGCAGCTCTCTGTAGCTTGGGGATTGACACTCTTTCGATCGCTTCCCGCGCTTTTGCTCGCCGTGAATGGAGCCCCCGCCAAAAAAACGGTCGGGTCGTGTGCACCACACTATATAATACGCTTAGAGAGCAGTAAATGGTTCAAGAGCGCTAATTTACTGCAATAATCTCCTATTGCACAGAAAATACGATTCAAAGGCACGAGAAAAATTTGCTCTTATACAAAGTGAACCCATGTTCCTTGATGAAGGTGTCAATGCATTTGCGCATGTATCAATCGCGTGCTCGTCCTGCTGCAGGTCACGTACGCATCCAGGCGGGCATGTTGGCGTCGTTCCCGTCGTCCTGGCGGCAAGCGGGGACAGCGGGGGCGGGTGGTTGGTCGAACGGCTGCGCGGGCTGCACGACGGGCGTGAAGGCTGGGGCGTCGCCCGTCGTCGTCGGCGGGCGGCTGGCCTTCTTGGACGTCACGGGCAGTCCGGGGAAGCGGAGTCCCTCGCTGCTGCTGCTGATGGTGGTCGCAGGTGCGCTCTTTTGGGAGGCGGGCGTCGTGTTGTTGCCGAGCGCGCAGATGGCGAGCGCGTGAAGCACGGCGAGCGCCATGCACGCGACGCCCTCGACGACAAGCAGCACGTAGGACGTGCAGTCGCACTGGTCCGTCAGGCTCTTGCCCATGATGGTCATCATGATGCCGGCTATCCCAAAGAGCGCGGCGCGGCCCACGCGGTAGCGCAGGAAGCCGAAGAAGAAGAAGAAGAACTCGCGCTGCGCCTCACCCAGCGCTAGCAGCAGCCCGAAGCACACGCCCAGGAAGCACAGGCAGCCGAAGGTCGTGCGGCCCTCCAGCGTCGACCCGGACGTCTGCACGTGCCGGAAGCCCGCGCACGAGAGCACGAACAGCAGCAGCCCCACCACGCCGCTCGCCAGCCGCAGCAGGTGCTTCAGCGCCCTCAGCCGGCCCGACGCCATCCCTCCAGAACTCACGAATGGTCTTATTGATCACTAGAGAACCCTCTTTCTCTCCTCCCGGTCGTTATGAGCGACTCAGCGCCCAAAGACCGCCGTGCCACAAATAGCCTGATCATGATTAGAGCTGCTGCGAGCTCACTTCAACCAGTAATTGATTACGACGTTTTGTTACGTTCACGAAAACCCGTAATTATCAGATATTGTTCCGATCTGATACTGATCTGAGTCTGAGCGTGATTGGACAGAAAAACGCCAGTGGAGCTGCTCGGCGGTCCATTTCGCATGCGCATTCTCCCCGCGGACCAAGCGACGTGACGCCCTCCTGCGGCTCCTCCTGCGGCTCCTGCTAAGGCCCCTGCTAAGGCTCCTGCTGCGTTTCCAGCCCCAGTGTCCGCCCCTGCATCTCGGCCTGTGCGTCGGCTAGTGTATCAGCGCCTTATGTGGGCGACGGACGCCGCCGCTACTCCCCGCGCGCGCGCCCCGCCCGCTTCATCTCCATCCAGTTCTTCTCCGTCTGCGCGGGGCGACGTGGCGTTCGACCTGCTCTTCCCGCGGCGGCCGGGCGGCGCGCGGCGGGCCGGCGGTGCCTCGAACTCGTCCTCGACCTCGTCGGGTCTACCGCCGGCGTTCTCCAAGGAGGAGCTGTGGACCTTCAGCCCGGCCGAGAGCGCGGCCATGGCGGCGTCCTCCGCGTCGTCCACCTCGAGCTCCACGGCCAGCTCCGCGGCGCTGGACGAGCTCAGCGACGCGCGCAGCGGCGCAGCTGCAGCGCCGGCGGCTTCTGCTGCTTCTTCCTCCCACGGGGTCATCGGCTCGAGCAGTGCGCGGCTCGTATGGAACCGCGTGGCGCCCGAGGAGGAGGAGCGCGAGGAAGAGGCGCTGCCCTCGTACCTGTCGTACGCGTCCGCGCCGGCCTTCGCGTTCCCGAGCGACCGCTTCTTGGGCTTCGGTGCGCGCACCAGCGCTGTCCCGGCCTCGTCCACCGCCTCGCTGTCTGCGTTCCCCATAGCGTTCAGCGACGGCGTCGGCGCTGGTGGTGGTGGGTCCTCCTCCGTGACCGCCTCCAGCACGACCACAGGCGCGCACGTGGAGGAGAAGACCAAAGAGCTGGCGCAGGCACTGCAGGAGTTCATCCTCGCGCAGGTGGCAACGCCGGCCCCTCCCTCTCACGGGCACCATGCGCATCCGAGTGCCGCAGGGGGAACGAATGGGAACTGCGAGTGTGGGCCGCTACGGACGCGCGTGAACGAGCTCGAGGGGGTCGTCAAGGCCATGCAGGCGCAGATGGAGCGCCTGCTGCCGTCCAACGATGACGGCGGCGCGAACGGAGACCAGCAACAGAGCGGGGCGGGCAGCACCGTCATCAGCGACCGCATCTCGACGCTCGAGGGCCGGCAAAGCGCGTTCCAGTCGCAGCTCGCGCAGATTTCGCGCGTGCTGGGCGTGCCCGTGGGCAAGCACGGCAAGAACAGCCCGCTCAAGACGCTCGTGCAGTCGCTGCACGATGCGATCGACCAGAAGGTGGCGGAGGCGGAGGCCGCGGCGACGTCACGCGTCATGGAGCGCGTCGAAGCGCTCGTGGAGACGTCGCGGGTCGCTTCCAAGGCCAAGGACACCGTCAACCAAGCGGACGACGAGCAGGAAGACGGCGAGGAGCAGCAGCAGGGCGAGCACGCGGCCGCTAGCGACGCATCGTCGTCCTCATCGTTGGCCACGTCCAACTCGTCCACGTCGCTGCCGATGGAGGCCGTGCTAAGCGTGCTCGCCCAGGAGCACGAGACGTCCATGGCCAAGCTCAGCGGCGCGCTGGAGGAGCGCATGCTGCACGAGAGCAAACAGCGCGTGGCGCTCGAGGCGCGCGTGCACGCGCGGCTGGCGCAGCAGGAGGAGTGGCTGCTGCAGCTCGAGCGCGAGGTGAGCGGCACGCGCTACGACGGCGCGACCGCCTGCTCGTGCGCGGCCGAGGTGGCTCATCTATCGCAGCGCGTGAGCGACATTGAGACGAACGTCAGCACTACTGCCTGTGCTCCTAGCGACGCGTCTACCGTCGCTAGCGAACCCCCAGCAGCTCCTTCGTCGTCTCTGGCAGCTGCAACCACACCAGCTGCCAAGAAGAAGGCGTCGAAGGGCGTCGGAGCCGCGTCGCCGACGCCTTCCAGCACTTTGCTAGTAGCTCCATCGACCGCCTCCACGACTCCACCGCCCGCGTCCTCGTCGTTCTGCTCGCAGAGCGAGGCGGCGTCGCTGCGAGGCTCCATCCAGCAGCTGCAGACGCTGATCAAGCAGCTGCAGAGCGAGCACAAGGCCGAGGGCGCTGCGCTGCGCGAGAGCGTGTTGCTGAGCGAGACGCTGGCGCAGGCGGCGCGCGAAGAGACCCGCGCGCTGGCTCGTACGAGCGCGGGGCTCAAGCAGCTCGTGGAGAAGCTGGTGCGCGACACGGGCGCGGCCGAGGAGCTGCTGCAGCAGTACGTGAGCACTATCACGCACCAGGTGGCCAGCGTCACGCGGCAGTACGTGTCGGTGCGCATCCGCGACAACAACCGGCTCATCGACGCCACCCTGCGCGCGCGCGTGCCCGCCTACGCCGCCAACGAGAGCGAACGCTTCCTGCTCGTGCGGCCCGAGTCGGGCAAGTCGGGGGCCGCTGCGGACGACGGCAATGGTGTCGTCCCTGGCGATGAGAGCGGCGTCGTGCTGCATGAGGATGACGCCGACGGCATGCGGCAGTTCGTCATGGCCACCATGGCCGCTGCCGCGTCCTCCGCCAAGTGAGCTATCAGCAGAGACGGAGGAGGAGGAGGAGAAAGTGACTTCCTCCTCCCTCTCTGGTGTGGTGCAGGACGCACGCGAGGCGCCGACCACCGGACGATCCGCGCTGCTTGAGACCATCTAGGCAGCGCGTTCCTCCAGTCGCCGGCCCCGCGTCGCTGTCCGTGTGTCTGTTGACCGCCTTCCTTTCCATTTTTGTCTCCGTTCACGTCGCTGCCGACCTCCACGCTCTCGAACACAGCACACGGGTTGACTACTCGTCCAATACACTTGCATTCCCTTTAGTTCCTTCCTAGGCCAACTCGTCCTCTCTTCATATTCATCTCCATCTTCTTCAGCAACACACAGCAGCGCACTCGTACACATTAGGCGCAGTCCTGCGCCAGCCGCTGCCGGAACGACTCGGCCGCCCCCGCGCAGTCGTCCGCGGCGTCCAACTCGTTCCCGCCCGCGTCCTCCACCTGTGCCGTGACGATCCGCGCGGCCGGGAAGGCGGCCCGCAGCGCGTCGACCACGGGCTGCGTGACCACGAGCGCGACCAGCGAGATCATCGACTCGACGGCGCCGCGCTCCAGCAGCCGGCGCACGGCGGCACACGCGCGGGCGGGGCTGGCGGCCACCAGCTCCAGCAGGAACACGTTGTGGAAGCCCAGCGTAGGCGGTAGCGCATCCCCCTTGAGCTCCGCAGTCTCGTCCGCATCCTCTCCGGATGTAAAGCGGACGCGGCCGACCGGCTGCTCGGGCTCCATGTCGGCGAACACATCGAGCATCGGGTGGCGGCTGGTGGCGGCCATGGCGACGGCGCACGGCGGGTGCTCGAGCGCCACGCCGTCCGCCTTGTTGCCGCTGCCCAGTACGATGTCCACGGCCTTGATGGGCACGAGCGCCAGCGCCTCCTCCAGCACCAGCCGCACCAGCCGCTCACCGCTGCGCCGGAACGCGCCCGCGTCCGTGTGCTTCTTGCGCAGCGTCGTGAGCAGCAGCGCCGCCGCGCGAGACCGCAGCTCGTGCACTGTGGACGCCCTCCCGGCCGTCCCAGATGCGGCCGAGGCGCTCTTGATGGGCTCGGACTTGACGGAGGAGCCCTTGGGCCTGGCGGCCGCCACCTTGGGGCGGGGCTTCTTGGGGTGTTTGGCCAGCGGGTTGCCGTCCTTGCGGGACAGCACCTCATCCCGGTGCTTGTACAGGTTGCAGATGGCCGCGCGGCTCACCTGGAACTCCTTGGCCAGTGCCGACTGCTTCTCCCCACGGTCGATGCGCGCCAGGATCACGCGTCGGTCCATTTCGCGCAGGTACCGGGACGGCTTGCTGGTTGGGGACGTGCCCCCGGCATTGGGGCCGGCTGAGGGTCCCGCGGATGCGGACGGGGCCGTCCCGAAGGCTCCTGGGAGCGGGTGTCGGGTCATCAGTCTGTTGACCGCGGGGTCTACGAACTGGAAGGCCGCGGATCCTGCGGACGCAGATCGGTGGAACACGGGTGTCCGGGCGCTGAGGGATGGGAAGGATCCGTAGGGTCGTGGGCCGAGTGTATGTTGATCCCGTGTCCGTAGCGGCTGCGGATGTGCTTGGAGTGGATGTCCGCGCGGCGTGATGGTCGTAGATGTCGCCCCCGCGTGGTGAGACGGATCTACCAGGTTCATGTAGACGCTGCGTGGGCTTGTGGGGGGGCCTTGAATATCTGCGCGGTCCCAGCGGTCCGTAGGTGAGATCACATGTGGATGATGGCGCTCCATCCGCATGTCCGCAGATGTGGGACCAGATAGAGATCGCTTGCGGGGTCCTGCTGCGGATACGGATCGAGGCTGGAGTAGTGCAGATACACCTGGAAGTGCCGTAGACGGTGACAGGGATGTAGAAGACGGTGGGCTGGTCCTATGAATATCCGAAGCCTGTGTGAACTGCTGCGGATGTGACGGGATCAACTGGCGGCGCTTGTTCTGGTTGTGGATGGCGGATGGTTGTGAACGGTGGTGTAATCCTAATATAGGATGATGAGACTGCGGTTGCATGGTGGATGCAGCGTACAGCATTTTAGGACCAATGTCCACTGAGGATAAAGCTGCAGATCCTTGAGTGATCCTTGAGTGATCCGGTGCGTGTCCTCACTTGTAAGTCTCTCACTTGCAGGTCTCACTTGCAGGTCTCTCACTTGGAGGTCTCTCACTTGTGGGGGTCCCTCACCTGCAGATGAATCCTTTTACGACGGAATTTAGTTTTAACGCGTTTTCAGCAAATCCAAATTGGCAGCCGGTCGCATAGACACGCGGCGGTGTCGAACTGGAATTGACGAGTTTCACCGCGTCCACTTTACAAAAAAAACCTTGGGGGATAGCGAATCCAAACAACAGTCTGCGCGGCCCGGAAGAAAAAGAAAAATACAAAGAATCGCGCAGGGGGCGGGAGTGGGGGCAAGGACGAAGCAAGGACGAAGCAAGGACGAAGCGAGGACGGGGACTGGAACTGGAACTGGTAGATTCGAGACTAAACTCTGGGGACGGACGCGATCATCACATATCACAAATGGTGGAGGTCCTTCGACCTCACAATCCCCACAGTTAGAACCAATACGGTAAATAACCACAGTAAAAACTGTTTGTGAAACCATTTGAGAGGAAAAAAAAAAAAAAAAAAAAAAAAGTAAAC
>JAASGW010000779.1:0-12757 GCA_023334395.1 Phytopythium sindhum | reverse complement strand
TTGTCGCAGTCCAAAATGACAATTTTTACATTTTTGGTCATAACTCTTCACTGGTGGCCCAAAACGACACAAAACTATATGTGGCAACTTGTCGTAATCTGTACGTTAATTTGAGCCCACTCCTAGGCTTGTACAGTGCCATTTCGACGATTTATCAAATTTTCGATTTTCTTCGTATATTTATGGCGCGCACTGTATATTTCACGACAACTTGCCTTTTACCGAAACAAATTTACCGCGACGGGTGATGCTCTCATGCAGCATGGCAATCACGAAATATCTCTGCCTCCTTTATCACCTGTGGTCTTCATCTCTCGGATTGCTTATTAGAAGTAGTGCAGGTGCCATTGAAAGGCATTGGCCAATGCTCTGGTTGTCTCTCGCTCCAGAGGTGGACGGAGCCTCCTCGCGTCGTTGTCTCGTGAACCGTGGACGTCTTTAACCAGGAGGATGGGAATGCTGTCGACTTGATGCGCATCATTCGAGTCAGACGAACCGAGTCACTTGCGCACTGAGGCTTCACGCGTAGACCTGGATCATCTCGTCAATCTCTAAGCGGCAGATCGGGCACTTATCGACCTCCTGGCGCGATGCGCAGGCGCCGCAGAGGCACAGGTGGCGACACGGCAGGCACAGGATCGACTTCTCGTTGGACAGACAGATGACGCACAGCTTGAGCTCCTGCTGCTCCTCCACCTGTCGATCCAACTTCTTCTGGAGCTCCGCTGCCTTCTCTTCCTTTGCCAACCGCACGCGCACAAGGGCCATGTCCAACGATCGCTCCCACTCCTTCAGGTCGTCCATGGACGCCGTCGCAAGTCTTGAAGGAGACAACACTGCGTCCAGGTCGCTCGTGTTGCCATCAAAGAGAGCCGCCGATGCTCTCCGTCGCCGTAATGGTTCGATGCTATGACGGCTGTCTTCACGCTCGAACCGCAGCAAGTGATGGTGCTGATGCTGAGATGATGCAACGTCACTTCCAGCCGGATGGATGAGCTCACTGGTCTTTAGGCGCTTACGAAGCAGCACGAGCTCCTTCAGCAGCGAGTCGTGATGCCGCTCGTTCGCTTCGACGCCCTGTAACTGGTTCTGAAGCAGGTCGTTCTCGAACAGCAGCCCGTCGCGATCGCGCTCGACTCTGTCAATCAGCAGGTGCAGCTTCTGGTTGTTGTGGCCCAGCTGAACGATCCGCCGCCGCGCAATCGCGATTTGATCCTGCATCTCACGGTTCTGCGCGATCAACTCCGAGCAGTACGCGCGCCACGGCTTATCTGCGTCGTCGCCCTCTTGCAAGTCGCAGTAGTCGGCACCATCCGGATGCGGACCCGAAACAAACTGCATGCCGAACGGGTCGTAGCCCTCATCATATGCGCCTTGGTGTCCTTCGGTTCCGCCGCCTTGAGCTTCATCAAACGAGACTAAACCTTCTTCTCGAAGTTGCTCATGGAGATGCCGAAGCGATCGAAGACGAGCTCGGAGTGAAGATGCAGCATTTTCGCCGATATCCTCCTCGTTGACGCCCTCAAAGCTGTCGCCGATAATGGGATAAGCTGTCCTTCTGATGCTTTGATCATCCGTTTGAAGTTCCATCACGCTATCGCCACTCAAGCTGCTGCTATCGTCGTATTCGCTGTCTTCCCCGCTGGAAAACGATAGCTCGTACCCATGAACGACTCGCGGCTCCGGGATCTCTCGCAGCGGAAAGTGCTGCATCCGACCGTCGCTGGACGCTTCAGCAGTGTCCAGGAGCTCGTCATCTTCTGCAATGATCAAGTTGGCCATCCCAACAGGGAGACTCACTGCCCGTTGATGTAGGCGCTGAGTTCGATGGTCAGCTTCACTTGTCTCGTCGTCTCGCCCGTACGCATCGCTGTCCTGATCCGCTTCATCATAGATACCGTCGCGGTGAAGTCCTCGTGAGCCTAGTCCATCATTGAAGTACCCAGCGGTCGTGATATCCGACTGTGTGTCCGAAACGAATCGACTCCGTTCGTGCTCAATCGCCCCTGGAAAAGATGCGGGTCGACTGATGCGGCTTTGAGCGAGCTCTCCTTCGGCTGAAGGTTTCACTTGATAATGGCGGAACATGCTAGCACGAATCCGTCCATACACCCCTCTGCCCCACGTCATCCCATCGACAGCAGCCGCGCATCTCCTCGCCATCGCTGGATCGTCGAACTCGAGGAACGCGTGGCCTTTCGTACGTCCTGTCGAACTCACGGACGGGATCACGACTTGGATTGGGTCACCGATCATACAAAACAAATTGCACGACAGCAGCTCCATCAGCTCGTGACTTCTGTCCAGTGACACCTTGGGCAGGTTAATCAGGACACAGATGCTGTCAAAGCACGTTCCAGCTCGCGCGTTCCCAAACTCGAACTGTGCCATGTCGAACACAGGCCACTTGAAAGGAAGGAAAGACCCTCGGGTGGAGCTCTCCTCGTCCTCGAGTCTCTCGGCTGTCCCGGCGTCAAAGGCCGACTGGCCACTTGAAGATAACGCGGCCCAAGTTGCGGCATCAGTGCCTCTGTCGCCACCCAACACGTCTAAATGCGCATCGCACACCATTTTCATGAGCGACAAAAATATGTCGACGTAAGCCAGCTCGCAGTCGGCGTCGTAGTGTTCGATCTCGAGTATCCCGGCCTCCAGCGCAGCGTTGGTCAGAGATGGTCGGAACCCGAGGCGGTTCAAGCTGCTCATGATACCATTCCTGACCGCCTCTGCCTTCGACACGTTAATGTCTCTGTTTGAGATGTCAGTAGAGCCGTCGTCTGCGGATTGGAAGCCATCCTCTTGGTCGTCATAGCCGCCTTCCGTTGGTGCATCCTCCGTATCAGTGTCACTGCGAACGCTGTCGACGCTGTCGTCGTCTGACTGGGAATTTCCGTCATCACCAGCATTTGCAGGAAGTGGGCTTGATTGACGTGGTTGGTACTGGATAAAACCATCGGAGTGGGCGATATCACCGCTGTTGTCGCTCTCGGTGTCTTCCTGCACATCGGGCCCGCATTGTTCGCCTTCCGAGATCTCCGCACTGTTCACCGCATCATTCACAGCCGCAGTATCTGGACGCCTTGGAGCAGCAGAGTCTTGAACCGATGTAGATGCTCGTCTGATGCTGAAATTGTTTGCGACAATGTGCACGCGTGGCGAACGAGGAAGCGAGTGCCTTCTTGTGTCGACAGCTATCTGCTGCTCATGGGCGACCTCGGTCCAAAGCTGAGCTGTCCGAGCTATCATGGTCCGGATCTCCGCAGCTTCAGCGGAGCCTTCTTCCCCCTCTGAGCCACCCACATCTTCAATGACAGCAGGGTCATTAGTTGCTGCAGCTGCAACGCGGCCGCCTGAATAAGATAAACGTAAGCGTCAGGTTCGAAGCGCTGCAATCGCGGCACCAATGAACAATCGAGACACTTACGCTCGATAGCTGGACGATCAGCGATCTTGAGCGCGCGCCGTGGTCTTCGCTGCTGACGGCGAAGCACCCACTTGTTGCACTCATAGTCCCCTCCGACACCCGATACCGCTCTATGCTGGCCCTCTGCATCGCCATGAGCACTCCGCCATGGCGACTCACCGCCATCCACGTCCTGCGCTCCACGCGCCCCTTCCGCCTCCGCGTCTTGCTGGTTGCCGACGCCTTCGGCCCCTTCCTCTCGGCTCTCCGCCCGCGCGCTGACGCCCACTCTCGTGAACATCGCAGCGCTCCGCTGGGCTTTATGGACGACACCGTCGACTGATGGGGGCTGGAGCTGCAAATACCCGCGATGAGCCCGCAGGAATGCACACGTGCAGCCTCCTCTCCTGCCTGCCCACCGCCTTTCTCGTCTAATGCTTTCGGCGGGGGAGGGAGGGAAACCGCCAACAGGCGCGCGCTTTTTCAAGATTGAAAGCAGGATGGCGGTTTTATAGTGTGACACATAAATCAAGGGACTTGAACCAGTAGAATAGTGTGTGACACGTTATGAAAGGGCACACTGTTTTACTGGATAGGCTCGGCTTCTCACGCCACGCCGCTGGCCACGCGCGAGGCAGGCGGAGATTTTGTTTCGGCAGCGGCAACTCGTTAGCTAACCGCCGTCTGGCACTCTGGGCGGTAGTTTACCCCCAGAGACGGCTCCATTCCGAGCCAAACGCGCTCCACTCGGCACGTTATATAACGGTAACGCTGCGAAGATAAGGCGAAGGTTCCCTCCTGGTCGATTGCGCTGCCCTGTCTTGATTGGGACGAAAAGCGAAGCAAGAAAACGTTGCGGCAGTCGGAAACTGGACGTGGCGCTACTCGGAGAGGGGTGAGCCGCAGCGTTCGAAGGTCGATCTCTGCGCGAAAAAGCAAGGCGCGGACGCGAGAGGCGGGTCCGCTCAAACGCACAGACGGTCGGAGCGACACACGAGCGAGCGAGAGCGACGCGCGGTTGACAGGAACGACCGCGGGTGTTCACAAGGTGCGTTGGCCGTCTTTCGCGATGGATTTTTCATGTATGGGGTCGTGTGGTGCGCGGAGGAAGGCGGGGAGGATGATTGTTATCCGTCGACAGCATGCGGATGGCTGCCACCGCGCGACTTCGCTAATCGCGCGACATGTTCTCGAAGATTCGGAAAGAACGGGATCTTATTCGGAGGGCGATCTGTGTGCTGCCTCTTATCTGCAGGGCTAAACAAGAAGAAAGGGCGCGGGACCCGAGACGAAAGGTGGACGCAGAGGAGAAGAAGCGAGCGCGAACATGGAGGCGGTCGGGCAGAAGCTGCTAGACTTCTCGCAGCCGTTCGACGTGGCGGCGCTGGACCAGGTGGTCGCGTGCATGAACGACCCCAAGAGCCCGCACCAGCGCATCGCCAACCAGATCATGGTGGCGCTGCAGGAGCACCAGGACTCGTGGACGCGCGCGTCCGACATCCTCGAGAAGTCGACCAGCCCGCAGACCAAGTACTTTGGCCTGCAGATCCTGGAGGACGCCATCCGGTACCGCTGGAAGATCCTGCCCAAGGACCAGCGCGAGGGCATCAAGAGCTACATTGTCGGCAAGCTGCTGTCGGTACGACCGCACGTTCTCGGTAGCCGGCATATTCGCTGCGGTGGCGTTGTCTGACGGTTTATCGTATGTATAGATGTCGTCGAATGAGGCCACGCTACGCCAGGAACGCGTGTTTATCAACAAGATGGACCTCGTGCTGGTTCAGGTATGACGTGTGGCAATGTTTGCTAATGCGGTGCACGGCGCGCTAACTGACGTGTGTATTGCCGCAGGTTCTGAAGCACGAGTGGCCGCAGAACTGGCCGTCGTTCATCTCGGACATTGTCGCGTCCAGCAAGGTAAGGTGCTTCGACTGGTTATGGTGTGCGTGCACTAGTCGAATGCTCACTCCACGTCTTGGCCATGGTTTCTATGATCGAGCAGACGTCCGAGATTCTGTGCGAGAACAACATGACTATCTTGAAGCTGCTGAGCGAGGAGATCTTTGACTTTTCGAAGGACCAGCTGACGGAGCAGAAGACCAAGACGCTCAAGGAGAGCCTGAACCACGAGTTCACCCAGATCTTCCAGGTATGTCCAGTCAGCGATGCGACAGCGATAGTAGGCACAACGAAGTTAACTCGTGTTGCTGTCAATGTGATCAGCTGTGCGAGTTTGTGCTCAACAAGTCGACGCACGTGCCGCTCCTGACGATCACGCTTCAGACGCTTCTGCGATTCCTGAGCTGGATCCCTCTGGGCTTCATCTTTGAGACGGACCTGATCCAGATCCTTGTGACCAAGTTCTTGGCCACGGGCGTGTTCCGCAATGACACGATCAGCTGTCTCAGCGAGATCGCCATGCTGCGTGACGTCCCGCCGCAGTACGACAACGTGTATGTGCAGCTGTACATGGGCGTGCTGAACGAAGTGGGCAAGATCCTGCCGCCGGGCAGCTCGTTCACGCCGTTCTGGGAGCAGGACGAGATCTTCGTGCAGCGGCTGAGCATCTTTTTCACGAGCTTCTTCCGCTACCACATCCAGGTGATTGAGCGCCCAATTCGGGCTCCTGGTGACGAGGCGCATCAGGCACTGCTTGCTGGCCTGACGTACCTCGTGTGCATCGCCGAGGTGGACGATGACGGCATCTTCAAGATCTGCCTCGACTACTGGCATTTTTTCACGAAGGACTTGTACAGCATCGAACAGAACCAGATGAACCCGCTGGCTGGCTTTCAGAACCAGACCAACAACCGTCGCGACTTGGTGGCGCCCGTCATGAACCGCGTGCGTCACGTAATGATCTCGAAGATGGTCAAGCCGTCGGAGGTGCTGATCGTGGAGGACGAGAATGGTGAGATCGTCCGCGAAACGACCAAGGACACGGAGGCGCTGTCGCAGTACAAGACCATGCACGAGACCCTCGTCTACCTCACGCACTTGAACTACGACGACACGGAGACGATCATGCTCGAGAAGCTGACTGCCCAGGTGGAAGGCACGGAATGGTCGTGGAACAACCTGAACACGCTGTGTTGGGCGATTGGTTCCATTTCGGGCGCGATGAGCGAGGAGAACGAGAAACGCTTCTTGGTGACTGTGATCAAGGACCTGCTTGGCCTGTGCGAGATGAAGCGCGGCAAGGACAACAAGGCGGTTGTGGCATCCAACATCATGTACGTGGTTGGCCAGTACCCGCGCTTCCTCCGAGCCCACTGGAAGTTCCTGCGGACCGTCGTGAACAAGCTCTTTGAGTTCATGCACGAGCTGCACCCCGGTGTTCAGGATATGGCGTGCGACACGTTCCTCAAGATTGCGCAGAAGTGCCGACGCAAGTTTGTCGTCATCCAGAGCGGTGAAGTCCGGCCGTTTGTGGAGGAACTCCTGGAGGAGCTGCCTCGTATCGTCTCGGACCTGGAGACCCATCAGGTGCACACTTTCTACGAGGCTGTAGCGTCGATGCTGGCGGCGGAGAACGACCCGGGACGGAAAGAGGTGCTGCTGGGTCGTCTTATGAGCCTCCCGAACGAGGCGTGGAAGTCGATTATGTCCCAGGCGGCTCATGAGGTCACCATTCTGTACGACGGCCGGGGAATCAAGGAGATCATCAAGATTATCCGGACGAACGTCCGTGTCTGTAAGGCGATCGGTCCCAACGGCTTCAACTCGCAGATGGGCTACATTTTCCAAGACATCATGAACGTGTACGCGGCATACAGCCAGCGCATCACGCAGCTTGTCGAGCAAGGTACGGATGAAGATGATGCGTTGCCTTGCCTTTGTTTGAGTCCATTGTCGCTAACCGTTATCTGTACTGTTACAACAGGTGGAGAGATCGCTGTGAAGACGTCAGATGTGCGTGCCCTTCGCAGCGCCAAGAAGGAGACGCTGCGTTTGATGGACGCCTTCTTTGAACACGCGTCGACCGACGACGCCTCTCGGCAGCTGGTTGCCAGCCATTTCCTGCCGAAGCTGCTTGAGACCGTCCTGAGCGACTACCAGGCGATGACCCCGACGGCGAGGGAAGCCGAGGCGCTGAGCTTGCTCGCGACGATTATTAACAAGGAGAAGGGCATCATCGCCCAGACGGTTCCGATGATCCTGGAAGCGGTGTTCGAGTGCACGCTGCAGATGATCACGAAGAACTTCGAGGACTTTCCGGAGCACCGCGTCAACTTCTTCAAGCTGCTGCAGGCCGTCAACGATTACTGCTTCGAGGCGCTGTTTGCCATCCCGATGGAGCACCAAAAGCTCGTGGTGGACTCGATCATTTGGGCGTTCAAGCACACGGAGCGGAACGTCGCGGACACGGTACGCTACCTCGTTTGACTAGTCGTCTGGTTCATGACGCTTTCTCTCACTGACATTCCGATGATCTCCAAATGGCTGGTAACTTTCGCAGGGCCTTGCTACGCTGTTTGCGCTGCTGCTCAACATCCAGGAGAACCCCCAGATCGCGGCGGGCTTCTACCGGTCGTTCTACTTGCTTCTGCTCCAAGACATTCTCGCGGTGCTGACGGATCGCCTGCACAAGTTCGGCTTCAAACTGCACGCTGCGATCCTCCGCCACATGTTCTCTATTGTAGAGAACAATCAGGTGGCAATTCCGCTCTGGGAGTCGCTCCCGAACCCGCCGCAGATGCCGCCTGGACAGACCAACTCGGTGCGTTCCTGAAGAGTTGAGATGCCCCATTTCTGGTAGGCATCGACTGACGTTGTGGACTTGCTTTCTTGGCTGATGGTGTTATGCAGGCTTTCCTGAAGGACTACGTGGCCAACCTGATCGGCAGCTCATTCCCGAACTTGTCGCGCGCGCAGGTCGTGGAGTTCGTGGTCGGGTGTTTCGACATGACGAAGGACCTGCCGACGTTCAAGAAGCACTTGCGCGACTTCCTGGTCAACATCAAGGAGTTCGCGGGCGAGGACAACGCCGACTTGTTCCTGGAGGAGAACCTGGCGCGCACGCAGCTGCAGGAGAAGCAGGACATGGCCGCCAAGCTCGCCGTGCCTGGCCTCGTGAACCCGAACGAACGTCTGGACGAGATGGCCGACCTCTAGGCAGCGCTGGGGGGGCGTCGGGAGGGCGGTGAGCGAGGAAGGAAGCGTGCCTCCATCTCGTTGCATCACCGCAGACCGACGAGTTGTGATTTCCTTGCGTGTTGCTCCTTTTGAAGTGCGTTGGCATGGCTTTGGCTCGTTCCGGTGAGTCTGAAAGATGGCGCGCATTTTCGTGGCGCTTTTGCCTGGCTCCCATACAGAAAGCGAGAGAGAAAAACAAAACAAATAACACGTCTGAACTGACCAGCGCCGTGATGATTTTTGGTGGAGACTTTCCCCGTCCACGGTACTCCCACCGAAGAAGTACCGTGCTTTATCCCTCTTGTTCACAATATTTAGTCGTTTTGATTCTGTAATACGACACATTCAATTTCCGTATTTCGAATAACTCGTCATTTCCACTCTTTTTCAAAGCCTTGGCGACCAAAGCGCAGGTCGACGACCATGGTGCGTTCGCTGCGCTCGTTGCTCGCCTCCTCTGCGTTCGCTCACGCGAGTCGCTCGTCCTGTCATCTAACCGCGCCGTCTACTATGTGATCCATGTAGTCCGTGACGCTGCACACGTCGCTGGGCGACGTCAAGATCGAGGTTTGCTGCGACACCGCCCCCCGAGCCGCCGAGGTAACCACAGAGCGCATGCATGCTTCCTATTGCATCTATATGACTAACCAACTATCACTGCGACTGTTGGGTGTCGGCGCAGAACTTCCTGGCACTGTGCGCGTGTGGCGCCTACGACGGCACCAAGTTCCACCGGTGCGGTCGTAATGGGCACGCGTCCCTGGAGGATAGCGGTTGTAGGCTAACGTTCACGTCTGTTGGCGCAGCAACATAAAGGGCTTCATGATCCAGGGCGGCGACCCTACGGGGACAGGCAAGGGCGGCTCCAGCATCTGGGGCGGGGCCTTCGACGACGAGTTCCACCCGCAGAACCGAGTGCGTGGCTCATTGCTGCTATTAGTGCGTGGAGGATGCATCACAGGACTCGCGCTCACCTTCTGGATGCTGCGCAGCACAACTGCCGAGGCATCGTGTCCATGGCCAACAGCGGGCCGAACACCAACAAGCAGCAGTTCTTCATCACGTACGCCAAGCAGCCGCATCTGAACAATGTCTACACGGTATTTGGCAAGTACGTGGACGCACTCCAACTCGTCAATTGTCTCGATTGTCATCGACTCGCTCGTCACTCGCTACAGGTTCATACAATAAATATCCGACTCGCTAACATGTCAACTCCGCACACTTGGCCAGGGTGATCGACGGCTTCGAGGCGCTCGACGCCATGGAGAAGACACCCGTGGACGCCAAGAACCGCCCGCTCAAAGAGATCGTCATCAAGTCTGTCACCATCCACGCCAATCCCATCGCCGACATGTGAGCCCAACGACGACGATAGCGCTCCAGTTTAGTTCTCCGAGTGCTGGCGCACAAAGCGCGTCATGAATAGAGTGATGTCGTCCGGCTTCTTGGTCTGCATCTCCGCCATCCGCTTGAGCTGCGACAGTGCGTAGTGGCGCTTGCGAGACGTTTTGCGCACGATAACGTGTCTATCTAGCGTCTGCTTCCCCTTGTGGTGCTCGTACAGCGACAACGACGCCGACAGATGCTGCTGGGCGGAGGTGCTGCCGTCTCGGCACTCTTCCAGCGCCCGCGCACGGTACTCCATCGCCGCCGCGGTCGCAAAGGGGTAGAGCGATGCGCCGTCGGTGTCCTTGCTGGTCATGGAGTTGTGCAGCATCATCAGCTTTGGTGAGACGAAGTCTTCCGCGTCGCCTAGAGGGAACACAGGTGTCGCTGCGGCTTCCACAACTGAATGGGTATGCGCCAGACCATTGGTCTTGGCCTTGCGGTCCTGAAGCTTGCACATGGACACGAGCAGCTCGCAGATCTCCTGGAGCGAGGCGCCGCTGTCCTTGTGCTTGTCGCTTGAGGCCGATCCGAACCGGTCCGCTGTCGCGATCGCCCGCGTGATGTCATCCTTGTACAGGTTGTCGCCGATGCCGTCGGAAAACGTCAGGCACACGTCATTCTCCTGCAGCGAAAAGCTCTGCACCATGTACTCCTGGCTTGTCACCTGGCTCGAGAGGTTGACGACGCACGGCACGTTGAACTCGCGCAGCACGTCCAGCGTCTCGTACACGATCTCGCCGTTGCGCACGACGATGCACTTAGAGTCGCCGAGCGTGAACGTCAGCAGCTTGCCATTCCAGCGGTCGAAGTACGCGACCGAGAGCGTGGTCGCGAGCCGCGACTTGCGGAACTGGAAACAGTTGATGCGCGCCGTCCGGATCCCCTCGACGACCGCGCTCTCGAACGCCGCGGCGTCGATGGGGAAGTGGTTGTGGTTGGTCACGTCTTCCAGCGCGCTGCGGACACAGCGCACGACCTCCGTCGCAATGTACTCAGAGGAGACGGGCACGTGGTCCAGATTAGCGAGCGAGTTGCGTCCGAACGGGGACGACACACCGTCTGCGACGATGTGGAAGTACCCTGTCGCCGCGCCCGCGTCTTCTCCGTGGTACTCGAACCTCGCGCTCGCGTGCTGCAAGCTGTCGCGTTTCGTCCAGCGGAAGGGCGCGCCGAAGCCGCCGTCGCCGCCGCTGCGGTTGCGGCGTAGCTTGAGGTTGGCCGGCAGCTTCCAGGCGCTCATGGGCGGTCGGCTCTTCATGAAGTTGTCCGACGAGGAGCGGAACTTGGCGAAGCGCTGCGTCGTGCGGCTCGAGACGCTCGCGAGCGCGCTGGCCACCGCCGTCTTGGCCGACGCCGTCTTGGACGACACCGAGGGTAACGGCAGCAGGTCAGACAGCGACGTCGCGCGGCGCTTGGTCGCCCCCGGCTGCGGGCTCGCCACGGGCTCCCCGAGCACCGCGCGCTCCTCCTCGTGGGTCGGCGCGCGCGGCGGCGAAGCGTACGCGTCCGCTGGGAACGCGGGGGCGCCGGCGGCCGACGAGGAAGCGGCGGGCACGGCCATCGACATGCGCGTGCGTGTCACTCAATGGGAACTGATGGCGTTGTGCAGCGCAGCAGGCGACGCGAGGGCGAGGCGCTGGCGCCTTTACGGATGTCGCGGAGCTCCTCGCGCGTTGGGCTTGGCGAGTCGCGTGTAATCGTACACTCACTGATGTATCACGGAGTAACTGACTGTCCAATTGGAAGATTTAGCGGTGGTGGAGAGGCGTTTTAGTGGCGGTTCCGAGGCCCGTGAGAGGCGGATTTCGACGTATTTACAGACCAACTGGCGATGATTTAGCGAAAGGCGATCGCCGATAGGCTATCGTGTGAGTTATTTCTGTGATGGCAGCTGGGGAACAGCCCGAGGAACAGGTGGCCCCGCAAACGCTAACGCAAATTTTGGCCCAAAATTCACATTAAGCCACACAAACTGAGTGGCGTCAAGTGACTCGAGCCGCAGATGGCCCATTTGATGGAGAGGAAGAAGATGACGTCCAAAACATCTCGCGCTGACTATGTGACCCCCTTTCGCCGCATTCTCGTCACGAACTCGCACATGGCGCTAATTACTCACATGGCCCATGTGAGTGATTAGCGGGGAAATCAGCCGGACAGATTTTGCATTGAGGGTGATTGGGAATGGCGGCATGTGGACCAAGCTGTCCTTGGCTCTTGTCAACCCGATCGTGAAAGGCCCAGCTAGCGTCTGAAGCGATATTAGAATGGATGGGGAGCCGCTATGATGGTGCTGTTCTATATGGAAGGTCCCAGAGACGCTGTCGGGGTTCATTCCAGTCAATGGGCCGCAGCATGGGGCGTTGAAAGAGGTAAGTGGCTGGACGATCAAACCGACCAAGAATGTCAACGCAGTCTACTACAGAACTGCAGTGTTGCCAGCTCTGCTGCAGAGAAATTATAGCGTTCATTACCATCCAATCTATAAGTAGCACTAAGCATGGCTCCGTGCAAGGTGTTGGTGACGGTTCTCTCACAATCCAAATTCCACAGCGAACAGAGTCGTATAAATGAATCGTTATGAACTCAACCAGCACGCAACACGTGGTAAAGCTTGACAATCTGATGTCTATTAGATCCAACGGTCTTCATCATATAAAGGTACACTACACTGGAACTAGCCATTCGCCTACATCTCGCGGCGAGACGCGTACTCGGCTTGGATCTCCTCGCTCGTCTTGCCCGACGTCTCCGGCACCAGCTTGAGCGACAGCAGGAAGAAGATCGCGAGAAGCACCACGAACGGCGTGTAGCTCCAGTCGTCCAGCG
>JAASGW010000778.1:0-12762 GCA_023334395.1 Phytopythium sindhum | reverse complement strand
GCCAATGATGGCCGCTGCAGACACCCATGACTTGATATATGACGTATACACGTGTTTGGTGTACTGTTCTGTGAGCACCACGTTGATGACGTTCATGACGAAGAGGTCGTAGGCATCGTTGTAGAAGCCGAGGCCGCGCACCAGGAACTTGTTCATCTTGGCTTCGCTTGCAGAGTCGGTCAGTGGGGCTCTCTCGTTGGCGTCTTGGCTGGCTGGTTGCTTGGCTCGACTTGAGTGGCCCAAATCGCATTGGAATGTGAGGGGATACGCATGCAGCGTGGGATGGGGCGAGCCTTCGTGCTAACAAGGTTGCCGCTGCGACCATGTGTACCGGTATGGCTATCTCACGCAACTGTACCGACACACCAGCAAGCAAATCATCCGCCCCGCCGCATTGAGAGCGGCCAAAGCCAAACCAGCGTGTTCGCCTCCCGTCACAGGCACCGACACCGGCACCGCGTTTAGTCGATTGCTTGCGTCACTGATGAGATGAGCTCTTGCAGTGTGGAAGCGACACACGTACATACATTTCCTCCGTCGGGTTCTTTCTTCGGCCTCGTGAAATGAGGGGCCCTCGCGGATCCGCCTCCCGCGCGCTTCACGCCCCGCGCGCTTTCTCTGGACGCCGACACGGATTCCTTTTTCGCGCGGATTCGATTTGTGCTGCACGTGAATCGCGCGAAATTCGCGGCGGGGTGGAAGGCGCCGGCGCGGAGCAGATGAGCGTGTAGCGGAGCACCTCACAAGTGAGCGGACCGTCCACTGCGATGCACTTGCCACTTGCATTCCTACTGCGGTGCCTTTGTGCTCTTGGCGCTCTTCGGACTTGACAACACGCGCGAGACCGAGGACACCAAGGCTCCGTGTTGGGTGAACGCTGGACGACGGACCACTCCCTCTGCTCCAGGCACTTACAGTGGCGCTCCGGCGCCTTCCGGTCCGCTGTGAATCTCACGCGATTCCACCGTGGCGCGAATCAAATCCGCCAGTCGAAAGCGCCAGACGCGGAGCCGGAGCGTCGCGAACTTTCTCAACGCCCTGCGCCTGCATCGAGAGCGCAAACAGCCACTTGAACTTTGCTAGCCAACGGCGCAAACCCCATCGACACACGCTGCACACCGAACACCACTATACTCTGTGCCAATACTCTTCATGCTTATACTTGGTTGCGGCTCCAATTGGTGAGCGGAGAATGCTCCACGCACGATATGGACATCGATGGATATCCATCCAATGCGCGGCACCGTCCTGCCTGATAGATTAGTTTACTACAAATGCGCCTATCCGATACGACACCAATGCCTTAGCGGCTCCCTAATGCAGCACGTAGGCGACTGGCCTGGCGGCTCGCTTGGGGGCGTACGCGGCCAGGCCGCCCATGGTGAACGGACTGTTGGCACCGCCCATGAGGTACTCGTCGCCGTTGAACGCGTCATCCGCATTCAGCCGCTCAAAGAACTCCTCGTCGATGTCCTCGATGCTCAGCTCGCTGTCGTGCATGCAGAACCACGTGAGTGGGATGGCGAGCAGCGTGATGCCCGCGAACACGTAGAAGGCGCCCGAGTAGCCGAAGCTGTCGTTGTCAGCCCAAATGCCGAAGCCAAAGGACCCGATGGCGGCGCCGGCTTTGCCCGCGGCGGCCGAGATGCCGAAGAGCGTGCTGCGGATCGGCGTCGGGTACATCTCGGTCGGCATGACGAACGTCGACATGTTGGGTCCGAAGTTAGAGAAGAAGAGCGCGAGTCCGAACAACAGGATGAAGGCGATGGGGTTGCTGCTTAGGTCGTCCCAGAGCGTGGCGAGGCACAGGAAGATGACCGTCATGAAAGCGAAGCCCTGCATCTGGATGGTCTGTCGGCCGATCGAGTTGACGAAGAACACGGCCACGTAGTACCCTGGCAGTGCCATGAGCGCCACAAACGCATTCTGCGTCGACACAACCTGCAGCGATGCGTCCGTGACGCCGACCACCGACAGGATGGTCGCTGAGAACATGTTCTGCGCGTAGAAGACGATGTCGAACAGGAACCACGTGCCGGCTGTGCCGAGTAGCCCGACACCATAGTTGCGGATCACGAACGACACGGTCGGGCGGCCGACAAGCCCGTTACGCTCGGCCGCAATGCGCCGCCGCTTGCACGCGATGTAGGCCTTGGTCTCGTTCGCCCGCGCGCGGTGGAAGAGCAGGAAGATGGCTGGCAGCGCGCCGACCGCAAGCAGCAGGCGCCACACGGTTTCAAGCCGTGCGTCGCTATTCTGACCCTTCTTGCCGTTCGCGAGCGCCTGGATGAGCAGGTTGCCCAGCAGCGCCGACGTGAGCGACGCCACGCCCTGAAGCGAGAACGTCAACGCCACGTTGCGGTTCCGCTCGTCGACAGAGTTGGCGTCCTCCGCCACGGTGGTTGCGGCGAGAGGGTACTCGCCACCGACGCCGATGCCCAGGATGCCGCGAGCAATTGCCAGGAACCAGAGCGTGCGCTCGGGCGAGCCGGCGTAGGCGGCGGCGCAGAGCACGCTGCCGACGATCTTGATGGCGCACGTGGCGATCTGGCTGATGCGGCGGCCGTACATGTCGCCCAGCACGCCGAAGAGCACCTGGCCAATGGCGGCGCCGATGAGCGCGGCCGCCGACACGGCCGAGCGCAGGCTCGAGTTGTACACGGCGGCGCCGAAGCGCTCGGCCAGCACGATATTGACCACGTTCATGACCATGAGGTCGTACGACGCGTTGAAGAAGCCCAGGGCGCGCACCACCGACGTGTTCATGCTTGCTCCGAGCCGCCTACGAGCATCTAGCAGCGGAGGAAGCAGGCGCAGCGACGAATGGAGGGACGGAAGGAAGCGCGAATGGCGAACTGAGACGGTCACACGCGACTTGAGCTGGTCAGGTGTTGCGCGTTTCCAGTAAAACCTATCATGTGTAGTGGGTTTTATTGCTGAAACTATCATATGATTAGAAAAACCGTATCTCAAGGTGGACTTTATCTTGCCGAGGAGTAATGGGTGATTGGGTGAATCGATAGATCCAGTTTCACGCGCGCTGATTGGGCGGCGGCCGAGATTCAACGTGTCCCCAAACAATGGCAACACGGCGAGCCCAGGTCCACCACCGGTGGCATCTTCGCATTTTCAGGGTCGCTCGGATACTTGTGGGCATTTACGAAACGGGTGGTGAGCTCGATGCGTGTCTTCACGAGCTTTGGAGCGTCGAAACCACATGGGCGAGCAGTGAAATGGCGACTCCAAATAGTGGTGAATCGGCCAGAACCCAAACTAGCATTAGAGTGGACCCAACTACAGGTCGAATCTTGAGATTTGGTGGTGGCGCAGAGTATCGAGCATGACTGGCGGCTCTCACTGCCGAATCTGTGAAATAGCTAGAGTTCTCAAGCGACCGAGGAGGAGCGTTAACGGAACGAGGTGAGTCACCCCCGACCCCGGCGCAGATTTGCTTGTGGGTAGCTCCAAAGGATGCTTTTTGGTGACGAGGAGGCACTCATCTTCAGATGGATACGAGGAGGCGCAGCCGCATCTCATGGACCAGCGGTCCTGGCTCATTAATTGACCGAAGGCGACGCCGACGCTCTACGATCTGTGACCAGACTGGAGCGATCCGTACCTCTTGGACGATATGACCGGGGTGTTTGAGAGCGTACACTTCACAACAATACATGCAGCATTCTGTTGGCCCAGTGTCATCGTGTTCTGACCCAGCGGGTATTGGTCTGCAATGTCTGCCGTACAAACAGCGGGGCATGTGTCGGAAGAAATGTACTGGTCTGAGCAGTATTTCGGCCAATACCGCCAGCAACTACTGGAATCTCGTTTGGTAGGCTTGTTTACCGTCTTAGAGCCCCTTCAGCAACGTGCACTCGAGCCATTCGCTGGTGGCCGCGTGGTAACGACGAAAAAAGCCTGTGTTGGCTAAAGTGCACCACACAAAATGACTCGGCCACGTGAACCAGAGATTAAAATGACTTAATCGCCGGATATGCGTATGTTATCCGGACAATGAATCTTCAAAGATTCCAATCCAGTACGAAACGAATCTTCAAGATTCTAGCACAATATAATTTGAATCTTCCGGGGTAAATCAGCGTTTAGGGCTCTTGCACCGAACACTGCCGTTAGCTGCTGAGCCGGTAGAGATTAAAGGATAAAGAACCAACCCTCCCTGTCTACATCACCCCCGTCCCACCAACCAGTCAGCACGACAGATCCATTTACCAGCCCAACGGCATCTGACTTGGTTTCATTATAGTCTCCTCCGCCCCATCACTCACTCTACGTCCCCTACTGCAAACCCTTACGTGTACTACCACAACTTACTGGGAGGCCCCACCGCCCCCTACCACCGCCTTCAGCAGCACCAATTGCCCAGTCGAGCTCATTCTCCAACTCGCCGGCTGCCGCCCACGACGCGTCCGAAACAGAGAAGCACCCTCCATCAGCCATGAACAAGTTCCTGGTACGCGGCCTCGGCTTCTTCAACGATGCCTACGACCTCTTCGTCATGAACGTCATCAACGTCGTGCTCACGGAGCAGTACGGCAAGCACGTGTACACGGCCAACATGAAGTCGGCCGTGTCGGCGGCGGCGCTCATTGGTGCCGTGGTCGGCCAGGTGCTCTTCGGCTACCTGGGCGACGTGTTCGGTCGCAAGGTCAACATGATCTTCACGTGCTGCCTGCTCATCTTCGGCGGCATCCTGTGCACCTGCGCGTACGGCGGCTCTGCCTCGGGCACGCTCTGGTTCCTCGTCATCGCTCGTGGTATCTTGGGCGTGGGCATTGGCGGCGAGTATCCGCTTGCGGCGTCGTCCACCGCTGAAGACGCGACGTCGGTCACGGACCGCAACCGTCGCGTCGCGCTCACGTTCTCCCTACAGGGTGTCGGGTCGCTGACGGCCGCGATCCTGGGCAACCTGCTGATCGAGGCTCTGGCGAACGGCCCCAAGGACACCAACTCGGCAGAGCGGCTGGAGATTGTATGGCGTCTGTTGTTCGGTATCGGCGTCATCCCTGCTATCGTAGTGTGCTACTACCGGATCACTGCGGAGGAGACGGAGGCGTACAAGACAGCAGAGGAGCGGCGCCTGGCCGCGGCCGCTGCTGCCGGCAACGTCAACGCCAATCGCGCGCGTCTTTTGTTCATTCTCAAGCACTACGGCAAGAGCCTGCTGGGCACGGCCGGGACGTGGTTCCTCTTCGACATCGTCTTCTACGCCCAAAACCTCTTCTCGGCCAGTATCTTGTCCGTCGTGGGTGTCAGCAACGCGTCGCTGCAGGTGGTGACGACGCAGAACGCGTTCGTGGCCCTCATGGCGCTGCCGGGTTACTACGTGGCCGTGTACTTCATCAACAAGCTCGGGCGCAAGGTGATCCAGCTGCAGGGCTTCGTTGTCATGACGGTACTTTTCCTCGTGCTCGCTATCTGGTGGGACAGCATCAAGGAGCACGCCGTGCTGTTCATTATCCTGTACGGCCTGGCCCTCTTCTTCTCCAACTTCGGCCCTAACATGTCGACATTCGTCATGCCGACCGAGATGTTTCCAACGCCGATCCGCAGCACGTGCCATGGGCTGTCGGCCGCCGCGGGCAAGGCTGGCGCTGCCATCGGTTCGTTCGGTTTCTCGATCTGGGTTGAGAAGGACGGCTTCGGCTACGCCGGCGCCTTCTACACGTTCGCGGCCATCACACTTATCTCGATCCCGCTCACGTGGTTCTGCATGTTCGACAATGAGCGTGGCTTCGACGAGATGGACACCGAGTTCTACCACAAGCTGCACGGCTCGGACGACTTCACGCGCCAGAGCTTCTCGTCCGTCAACCTCGACGTCGAGAAGGAGGCGGGCGCCTATAAGAGCGTGCGCACGCCCGTGTAAAACGGCACAAGGAGCAGCAGCGGAGAGTAGTTGGCCTGTACAAAATTGGCGAAGAGTAACATGTAAATGTAGATTCTGAACGTAGCAATCGTTTGGTGTTGTCGGAGCGTTTTAAGAGCGTGACTCGGCCCTTCACGTCCGTAGAATCGAGCACGAGAGTCCCCTCGTACTGGAAATTATCGAGCTTGTTCCTCCACCCTGCCAGCCCATGTCTAGGACACATGAGCACAGATACAGCCGCTTCGTGGAGCTCTGTATCCAAGCACAAGCTTGTCGATGTCGAGAACCATGCTACGCTTTAGACTGCTCACTCGCTCACTATTAGTCCGATTAGCCCACCAACACATGAGCTCATAGCCCAGACCAAAATGATGGACAAAACACTTCATTTATACAGGCAGACAGCCTAAGCTAAGCCTGATAAGCAGCAACAGCTCTAGTTCCTACTTGACCGCCTACTTTTCGGCAGGTCCGCCACATTGGACTGCATCGCTCTGCAGTAAGCAAACAAATGGCCGAACCGAGAGCTTAGTTCGGGGTGGCGGTCACCTTGTAGACGCCGTCCTTCTCGATGTCGCCGTTGGTCTTGTTGGCTGACGCGAACGACTCGCGCGTAACCTCGTCGGCGCCGTTGAGCAGGCGGTAGAACTCCGAGTCGATCTCCTCGAGGCCGGCATTGTTATCGAACGTGCAAAGCCACGTGAGCGGGATCGAGATGAGCGAGATGCCGGCGAACGTGTACCAGGCACCGGCGTAGCCGAAGCCGTCCTTGGCAACCCAGATCGAGAAGCCGAACGAGCCGATGGCAGCACCAGCCTTACCGCAAGCAGCAGAGATGCCGTGGCACGTGCTGCGGATCGGCGTCGGGTACATCTCGGTGGGCAGCACGAACGTGGCCGTGTTGGGACCAAAGTTGGAGAAGAACAGCGTCAGGCCGTAGAGGATAATGAACACCACCGCATGCTCCTTGATCTTGTCCCACCAGATAGCGAGCACGAGGAACAGGATCGTCATGAAGATGAAACCCTGCAGCATCATGACTTTGCGACCCATCTTGTTGATGAAGTAGATGGCCACGTAGTAACCCGGCAGCGCCAGGAGCGCGACGAAGGCGACTTCCGTCGTCACCTCCTGCAGCGACGGGTTCTTGAGACCCACGACCGTCAGAATACTGGCCGAGAACAGGTTCTGCGAGTAGTACACAATGTCGAACAGGAACCACGTGCCGGCCGTGCCTAGCAGACTCTTCCAGTAGTTCTTGAGGATGAAGAAGAGGCGCGCCTTCTTCTCGGTCGCGGCCTGCGTCACCACCAGTCCGCGCTCCTGCACGTTCTTGAACGCCTCCGTCTCCTCGGCTGTGAAGCGGAAGTAGCACACAACGCAGGCGGGGACGATGCCGAGGCCGAACAGCAGGCGCCAGACCGTCTCGAGGCGCTCGTCGCTGTTGTTGCCGGGCTCGCCGTCCGCGAACGCCTGCACGATGAGGTTGCCGAGGATGGCGGCCGTTACCTGGCCCACTCCCTGCATGGAAAAGGTCGTGGCCACCTTCTTGTTGCGCTCGGCCGGGCTGGTCGTGTCCTCCGCCGTTGACGACGCCGCGAGCGGGTACTCGCCACCAATGCCCACACCCAGGACCATACGCGAGGCCACGAGGAACCAGAGCGTGTTGGTCGCCGCGCCGCCGTACGACACGGTACAGAGGATGCCGCCGAAGATGAGCAGGCAGCACGTGACGATCATGTTGACCTTGCGGCCGAGGAGGTCGCCGAGCGCGCCGAAGAGTAGCTGGCCGACTACGGCGCCGATGATGGCGGCGGCCGACACCCACGACTTGATGTAGGACGTGTACACCTTCTTGGTGTACTGTTCTGTGAGCACCACGTTGATGATGTTCATGATGAACAGATCGTAGGCATCGTTAAAGAAGCCGATACTTCGCACAATCAGCTTGTTCATGGTGGCGGTCGAGTCAATTCGCAGTGCTGGGGACGCGGGGAGAGCGGGAAGCGACTTGAGCGGCTCGCAGCCAGTTGGGGAATGAATCGAGCAGCGGGGGGGGGGGGAACGCGGAGACAGTCAAGGGAGTCTCCCTGTCACGGAGTACGCACTACAGCATAGTTTGGTACTGTAGTGTAGTGCAGTGTAGTGTACGTAGGGCTCTACTAATCGGTATACTGAGACCAAGCCAAGTGGGACGCGTCCGCTGGTGAGCCGAGTCGCAGCGCGCGAATTCAGAATCCGGTGCCCCGCCTCACCCACCATACTAAAGTGAAGGTTGTTTTCTGGATTGAGGTGAGAAGGGCCATCCATCTCTCCGCAAACCGGATATTCGTGTGTATCGTAGCAAGAAGCATACAAAAACCAAGTGAGAGCGCCCTGTTAACCGCCGCCAGCGACTTTGTGAGGCACAAACAAGGCAGGCGGGGCGAATCTCTGTGCGTGTTGGAGATTCCGCCGGCCTAGTGATCGTATCTCAGCCCCGTTTGCGTCACGCTGTCGATGGACACGGGAACAAGACAGTCGGGACGACTGATCCTGTTGTATCCTTCGCAATGTGCCAAAACACGGTCCGATTACGCTCAACAGATGGCTCAGCCAGCGTGGAGCCTGCATGCAGCCAACGATAAAGCAGACCAAGTCGTACGCCTCAGCAGCGGCGATCTTTATGCTGCTGTGTACATCATAAGGTAGCTGTGTTGCGGAGTACATCGTGTTCAGTCATTGGGTCGGTGGGCCGGCAGGCCATTCTTCAGCTTCTTTTGGCGCCGTATCAATGAATACATTTTGCACCGTAAAGTGTGTCATCAGCGTTCATCTCACCTGTTTTGCGCACTCTTGGTTAATGTCCGCGGGCACTGATGGACCGCCGAGATGCCGACGCTATGACTCCCGAATCTCGTTCGAGATTCGCCTCAGCCCTTCTCACTGAGTCGGCGGGTCCCGGCCGAACAGGCTCTCGCGCCATTCGTCTTCTCACCCGGATCGACACGCTGCTGACTGACTAAAGAGTCTGACATGCCTAGCGAGTCAGTCAATCGCCATGATACATCCAGTGGACGGTCATCTATCTCAGCTCCGGTTCTCGCCGCCTTCCTGGCTTCCGATCACGTCTGTCACTTCCTTAGCCCCGTTCATTGCATCCTTGTCGGCTGTCTCGTTAGCTGGCGGGCCGCCGCGGCTGCAAAGAAGCACTTCTTCCTCCGATCCCTGCTGATTTTCTCGCAGTTGCCTAAAGTGCCGAGCTGGTCGCTCACTCGATCGGACCTGCGCGGCGACTTCGTCATGTCATGTCACGGTCGTTGTATTTCGCCCCCATCAGTGTGATCGGGCTTACTGTAGAGACGCCACCACGCAATAAATACATGCAAAACCACGCTCGAATAGCTCGCCTCGCGAGCCCGAACAGCGTTCAAGGCGCCACCTCCACGGGGCCCGCGCTCTCAATAGCATCACTCTCGTTAACGGCCAGCTGATTCTTCTGTTCTTGGCGCTTGCGCAGGATGTGTGGCAGGAACACACGCTGGAGCAGAGGGCGGTGGACGCGCAGCATGCGGGCGAGGCGCGCCTCCCGCATGGTCTCGTCCACGCTGTCGATCTTGGCGAAGCTGGCCGCCAGGCGCCGGTGCCAGCGCTGCCACTGCACAAACTCGCGGTCGCCCGCGGGGGCGAGCTGTCGGCGCTGCATGCGCCGCTGGTCCACCTCGGCCTGCCAGCTGAACGAGTAGCCGCACAGGCACGCGACCGTGTCGCAGCCGTCCACCTTGACGAGAGTCACGTGGCAGCCGCGGCACTCGAGCACGCTCTCCTCCTCGATGAAGTCGTTGCAGTAGCCGTCGTGGTGGTCGCTCGCCTTGCACTTGAAGCACACCTTCTCGCCGCAGCAGCGCGTCACCGCGTTCGGATTCACAAAGAGGTGGTGCAGTAGCAGCGTCGCGCGACGCTCCTCGTCCGTGATGCGCGGTAGCAGTAGCGCCAGCATGTCCTCCGCCTCCTCGGCGAACAGAGCAACCAGGCGATCGTATAACACGGCGGTCTCCTCGCGGTGGAAGCAAAAGGCGCGGCAGAGCGAGAGCAGCTCGGGCAGCGCGGCCTCTCGCTCCGGAGTGAGCGGCACGACAACTGCCCTCGCCTGCTTGCGCGTGGGCATCGGCGGCAGCATCGTGTAGTCCGTGTTGTGGCAGCACGGCGACTGGAACCCGCAGCTCTGACAGCACAGCATCTCGTACTTGTCCAGCACGTGCGAGTTATCGTCAACCCACTCGTCCTCCTGCTGCTGCGCCGGCGCCTCAGCCGACGCCTCCGCGGCGACAGCAGCTTCAGCAGGCGCAGCGGGATCAGATATCGTTGTATCCACATTCTCGGGCTCAGAAGTGACCGGGTCGACGGTCTCAGACGCCGTTGAATCAGACTGCGTCGATTCACTTGTATCAGACTCAGACGATGCGCCATCGACACTCGAGTCTGAGTCGGCATCCGCAGTCGCGGTCGAATCAGACTCGCGCCCCGCCATCACAGAGTCGACGGAATCAGATTCACCAGACACCGCATCAGCCTCGGCTCCGTTCTCGACGTCGGTCGCCGTGCGCTCCTCGGGTGCCGCCACCACTTCCTCGACCGCTTGCGGCTGTTCCTCCTTCTCCTCCTCCTCCTCCTCCTCCGCGCCCTCCTTCAGCGCCGGCACGGCAAAGTGCTGCCACTGATTCTTGTTTAGCAGCGTGAGGCAGATCGGGCAGCGCACCTTGGGCAGCACGCCCGGGTAGAACGAGTACACGGTCGCGATCACGTGCTGCACGAGACACTGCGCACACACCTCGGCCAGGCATTCGGCGCCGCACACGCGCGTCACGATCTGCCGCTTGGGCACCACGTCCATGCAGATCTGGCAGATGCCCACCAGGTCCGGGTCTTCGTCCTCGTCCACCACGAACAGAACCTCCTCTTCAGCGGCGCCACCGTCAAGCGCGCGGCTCCAGCGGCTCGAGTCATCCAGCATGACGTGCGCTGGCAGCACCTGCACGTCCGCCGCGGGCTTGAGCGCCGCCTTGACCACCTCCTCCTGGTCTGAGACGCCGCCCATCGTCGAGAGAGGATCAGATAGCTTGGGGGGCTTGAGGCGGCGGAGAAAACTGGGAAATGACTGTCGTTAGCTATGGAGAAGTGTGTTTTCTTCCAGGGTTTCTTCCAGGGACTCTTGCAGCTGTTGCGGGAACAGAGTGACGGTCGATCGGCGTACCAGATCTGATAATGTGAGTGATGGTGAATGACGAAAGGTGGTGTGAATTCGAAAATAAGAACCCATGAAATAAGGTATTTGCATGGAAGGCGGTGTCATTAGTAACACCAGATGATACTTTTGTAAAGATGGATAATGGAATTGGGTTCATTTTTATCGCCGCATTGTCAGACTAAGGTTTCAAAGCGGAAAAATATGACAAAACACGGTGATACACCCGCCGCTCCTGTGACCTTTTGCACTTGCTTTTACTATTGAAAGCGGCAAAACGAGGAAAGATCCACCCGCCACTTGGAAGGGTTCACGGCAGTACGATGGATATCCATTCACCCATGCACAATGGATGCCTTTCTGAAGCGGTTTGTCTAGTGACGGCGACAAGATCTCGCTCAATGGATCAACCAGGTGATCGGCCATTTCTCTTGATTGGGATGAGCCACGCATGCAGAGGCGACGACTTTGCTGTTGATACTGGAGTGATCGTGCTATTATTTAGTACCAATACATGCAATGTGCTCTCATCCCGTCCGAGCGGACGCAATCCTGGCACCTCATGCGCTCAAAGGGCCATATACTGCAGTGCAGCAAGGTCTTCGATAGCAGTAAAGCGGTCTCCAGAGTGTCTATGTCTGAAGTTTGTACTTCATCATGGATCAAAGACATAGAACAAAGGTTGTTCGAGTCGGAGGTGTTTGCATTGTCTTTCAAAATTGCGGGCTTGCTGCTCCCTTGTTGTTCTTCATCGAAATGCTGCTAGTTTACATGGAGACTCGGCGGTTAAATACAGCAGCGAAGCTCGCCCTTGGCGGGACACCGAAGCCATCTAATGGTAGAGCGCGAGCGGCGGCAGCACCATGGCCGGGCGCACGTGGGGCGCGTAGGCCGGCTCCAGGAAGGACAGCAGCGAGCGGCCGTGGTGCTGCTGTGTCTCGAACACGGAGGGCCGCTGGGGCACCGCGAAGCCCGTGCGGAAGTGCTGCTGCTGGGCGCAGAAGCGGCTGGGCAGCGCCATGGCTGGCGGCTGCGGCTGCCACTGCTCGGAGCGCGCGAGACTCGAGGAGAAGGACGGCAGCTGCGGTCGCTTGGGCTGCTCGGAGGCGCCGCAGCTCGGGTTGACCAGGAAGTCGATGCTGAGCTTGGACTTGGACGGGGACATGGCCACATCAGCGGCCATGCTGCTGGGCGGCGGCGTCATGGCGCAGGCCGAGGGCGAGGACAGCGGCGAGCTGGGCGCGGACGACGACGCCTGCGTGGCCAGCAACTTGGAGTGCGACTTGCAGCGGCCCTTGACCTGCGAGAACTTTTCGCAGCCCGGGAACGTGCAACGGCGGCCGCCGCCGTGCGAGATGCAATATCCCTTGCTCTGCGCGAGTTTGGCGCAGCCGTCGAACTGGCAGCGGCGGCCGCCGCCGTGCGCGATGCACAGCCCACGGCTCTGCGCCAGTTTATTGCAGTCCGGGTCCCGGCAGCGCGAGCCGCCACCGTGCGCCTTGCACAGCCCGCGGGTCTGTGCGAACTTGTCGCAGTCTCCAAACTGGCAGCGTGCGCGGTTGGCGTTGCGCCGCGCGCTGCCGCTTGACTTGGGCTTCAGGCCGGGCATTGTATCGGTCGATAGTACACGATGGGGGGGGGGGGGGGGGGGGGG
>JAASGW010000777.1:0-12817 GCA_023334395.1 Phytopythium sindhum | reverse complement strand
TAGCCAGTTACGCGGCGTACACGTGCGCGTGTACGAGGAAGCGTTGACTTGCTTTAACTATAGACTGTACGGTTCACCGTACAGTGCTATAATAAAGAAGGAACCAGGAGCTTTGTGTCAAAATGAGAACAGTATTAGCTGTTTAGCGCCTCGCTTGCTTGGCGCAGGGTCCTAACCTCCTAAATCTAGTATATGCATTGTGACAGGCACTCGTGATTGGCCACGAGCGCCGCACCCTAAATGAATGACTCTTATTGGCTAGCAGTGCCCGCTGCTGGCCAATGGGAAGCGCGCACAGCCATGGATGGCTGTGCGGATGTGTGCAGGGAATAGTGTGTGCAACACTATTCCGTCAGGACCCGAACACAGAGTAGTGTGCCGCACACTACTCTCTAGAGAGTACGGTACAGTGTCATACTGTACTGTACGTGTAACCCCGTTACAATAGCACTGTACGGTGAACCGTACAGTCTATAGTTAAAGCAAGTCAACGCTTCCTCGTACACGCGCACGTGTACGCCGCGTAACTGGCTAGCCCAGTTACACTCATCCATACTAAAAAGTCATTATCAATACAAATAGTCCGCAAATTACCCTTTCTACGTCGAATCCGCCCCGCTCCTCATCACTGCACCGAACTAGTCCACAAACCTCAATCATTCAAGTGGGCGACAACAACGCCCACCTATCTGCGACAGCTCAAACGCAAGCGCACTATCAAGTCATTCCCCCTCACCCAACACAACCACCGTGCCCACATCTACACGCTGTCGGCCGGCAACAGCAGCAACAACTTCATCTCGTTATATTGTTCACTACACGACGACAGGGAACTTCAACACGCACCTCATCAAGTCAGTAACTAAAACAACAACAAAAAATAATTTTTAATTAAAATAGACTACTGTGCACCTCAACAATCACAACATCAAGATATATATATATTTTGCAGGAATCTGTCCAGAACAAATTTTAAAAAAATTGGAAATCTGATGCAAGCAAACTCCAGCCAAATCTGACCATCATTTATATTCTCATTTAAGTGTCGGTTTCTAAGAACTGAAAAACTCATTGCGCTAACGCTAAACCTTAAAGGGAGGCTTCACTGATTCGGCTTCAAATAATCCTATTTGGGCTGTACAGCAGCAGCCTTTTAGGCTTACTGCTATCCCAGAATAATCGGTTTCTGTCAAAACTCAGCCTAGAGCTCGTCCAAAACATCAACCCAGTCGCCTGGCCACTGGCGAGCCGCACGGCGAGCGACGCAATGCAGATAGGGAGAACCATCATACAATTATGGATAATTATGGCGCTCGCCCTACTCTATGTAATTACGACAACAAGGGAGACAATCTTTGTTGCTGTAATACATATACCGTCAGACAATTATGATTAAATATGGCGTCCAGCCAAATCTCCGTAATTACGGCAATAAAGCACTTGGCATATAACTATGATTGCGCTCCATATTTGGTGCATTGGCGCAACCCCTAATTATGGATGATAAATATGGCCCCGTTTCGTAGTGGCTTGGATCTTGTTTCGCCTGTCTGCAGCCGGATCCGCCCAATCACAGTTGAGAGATTGGTTTATAGCCAATAAGCTTATAGTATAATACCTTGCGCTCCGTTTGCGCCCAATCAAAGGCCCTCATTTACACGAGGCATCTCACTATGTTCGACTCGGTGCGCCACAGTTTGCCGATGATCAGTAAACGCCAAGTCGAGCCTATCATGAGCGCGTCGCCGCTTTCTGAGCAAATAGCTGCCTCTTTGTTGGCATCGATTCAGCAGTCGGATTCGTGGTGATGTCGACGGCACAGTAGTCCGGCGAGTTGAGGCGCGAGTATCTGGACTCAGCATTGTGTGCAAATTGATCGATGGAGTTTGGGACTGTCATACACGCAGCGCCCACGCACGTGGCAAATCGAACACCGTTGCACTGTAGCCTTTAGCGGATCGTGGAGTAAAGAAGCTACCGAACCGCGGCTGGTGGGCGAATGTGGTGTTACGTGTCTCCTTTAGCATTATATTAAGTATCGGAGTTGGCGATAGCAAATCATTGTGGCAGCTTTACTCTCCGTGGTTGTTGAACCGATCTACCGTTTCGCGGCAGTACCCCAGCGCCTCGACCTCCCATCGTTACCGAGCCGCTTCGTCGCGCTCCTGCCCCAGTCGAGCGGCTTGCTGCTCAGTGCGTGCCTTCTCCTGTGGCAGATGAGCAACATCGCTCTCCATACGGCGGCGTGCTTGCCCCTACCACAAACCGCTCGTCAGCCGTTTAAGCAGGACGCGGGAGCCAGCCTGAGTCATGCTGGTCGGCACGCTAGTCGTCGACTACGGTTTGCCATTGGGCAAAAGTGGAGCGTGAAAGCGCTTTGTCGCGGCAGCATCCAGGAGTTGACCCGCATGGCGGCAGTGGACGAACTTCTGCGTCTTCACAGGCTCGCGGGTTCGACCGATGGCCAGTTATGCGGCTAAAACTTCCAGATCCACGGGCCGGGCGATGATAATGCAGGCTTGTGAAACCCGGTCTGCGCCGCGCTGAAGTTCACTCAGTGCCACTTCCTGTTCACCGCGTCCGCGCTGGGGCGAATCGCCCTGGTGCCGATCGAAATGCCGGTCCTCACTTTCCAAGAGGTGCGGTCTTAATCTTGTGGGAGGGGGCTTCGGTGGAGGGACTGGGACTTCACGCGGCAGCTGCGACAATGGGCTTCGTTGCCTTTGCCTCCGCTGCTCGTCACAGGGTCAACGCGATCTCGTGGGAGACATGGTTCTTGGCGTTGCTGATTGCCACACTGGCTGCTGCCGCCATTGTGGCTCTGTTGGAATTTCATACCGCGGACAGAGATGCGATGGTCATTGCTCTACACAAGGAGAACGCTGATCTCCATCGCCAACTCCAGAACAAGGGTGCAGGCTCCTGCTACAGCATGTACAAGAACAAGGTGCCCAGCTACGGTACTTTCAGCAGAAAGGTTACTGCTCAATGGAATGAGAGCGCTGCTGAGATTACTGCTCTACGGAATGAGAACGCTGTTCTCCGCGCAACGATCGCCGCGATCATCGAATGAAGCACTGCGCTCGACCATCACCAGTAACCTCGGTCTCAGCCGTCGAAAGCGAGACGCTCCGCCGCTAACCTCGCAATGCACTTGCGTTTCGTTTTCTGCGGGGCTTACTTGTAGTTCTCACGAGCACTGCGGTCTGGTTTAAGCCTGATAATGCGGATAGGAGGTCGTTCCGTTGCGTGAACCCGTCACAGACGGAATCTGCTATTACGCGTCTCCTTTAGCACGCTCTCGTCGGAAGTGGTGACAGTAGATCGTCGGCGATTCTTTTGTTCTACTCACGCATTTTGAGCGGACTCCAGCGGTCCGTCAACGATATGGGAGCGGTTCGCGTGCCGACAAAGCGGTCGGAATTCCGGCGACGCCTCCCACCAGCGAGGAGCGCTCCGGTTTCACGACGTGAAACTTGCCGCGCGCCGACGGCGGTCGTGCTGGGTCTTGTCTCGGACTGGGGGCGGCAGGAGAACCAATAGCACGTGACTGGGCTTGAGTCAGCGATGATGAAGACAGAAACGAAGCTCGCGGAGAGAAGCTTGTGCTAGGGCGTTTGGGAGTGCTTGGCAGTGGGGCACCAGTGCTAGACGCTAGAACGCGGTGGTGCATTGGAGCGCACGGGGCCGCTGATTGTACCCGTCGCGGGCTTGGCGGGATTGCTGGTCGTACTTGCTGATGACGAGGAGTAGCAGGAGCGCTGGACTCTGGGGTAGTATCACCCCTGTGTATCTCGATCGACGGGTGGATGTCATTATCTAGCCCCTCCACTGCAGCACCGTCTTGTTGGTCTCCACCATGCACCGCCGCTTTCATGTCGGCGAGCTGGCGCAACGCCGCTGCCTTGAGTTTGCTCTCGCGCGACAACTGCTGCTGCAGTCGCCGGATCTCGTTCTGTTGGTGCTGCATCGACCGCTGGTATCGCTCCGCCAGACTCCTTACGGGTTCCTCATCGTCTTCTATGGCTCGTCCGATGATCGGCGAGCGAACAGCGCGCTCGTTTGCTGCCTCGAACGCCTCCTCCATCTCCTCCCAGTCCATACCTGCGCTCCTACTCGGTCCATTCCCACCATGAACGCTGAAAGCGTGACGTCCCGCGGTCACTGCAGGGGCTGATGATACTGCCAATTGTCGCCGACCCATACAGCTGTCGTTTTCGCTTACGCCCGCCGTCGCGGTCGCATCTTGCTTGATCTCGCCATCAACGGTGAACACGTTATTATACTTGAGGACCTCAAGCCTATCTCTCCGGTATGTGTCGTCACCTTTGAAGTCGCCAAGCCTGGAGTTGTCCAAGTTGTTGTGCCGATCTGCCATCGCGCGGCGGTAATATGGCGCCGAGAGCGCGCGCGCTTTGGCCTCACGCCGTCGCTGAGCAATTTGATCGCGCTCCTGCTCTAGGCGAGCGGCTCGCAGCTGGGCGCGTGCTTTTTCCTGTGCCAGGCGACTGACATCACTCTCGAGCTGTGCCATTTGTGCTCGCAGTTGATTCAGCTCGTGACGACTCAACGCGTCACTTGCGGCGTGTCGACGTGTCATCTCCAGCTCGCGGTCGCGCGCCCCAACTTGTACCTGCTGCTGGACGGTCACCAACGCCTGCAGACGCAGTATTGAACGCTTCAGTGCCGCGTTCTCACGTTCCAAGCGCGTGACTGTGTCCGCCGAAGCCGACGAAGAGCCACCGGACGATGTGACACCGCCATTGACACTGCCCGTCTGTTGCTGTTTGGCGGGGAGGGACGCCAGCAACGCGGCCTTGGCCGGTACAGACAGCGATGCCGAGACCATTGCTGACACCGCACCGGGCTCGCCACCGTCCACAAGCTGCTCGATCACATGCGTCTGCGCGAGCTGGAGCTGCCGCATCAGTTGGGACTGCAGCTGCATGCGGAAGTCGTCAAACTGCGCACCCGCTGCAAGCAGTTGGACGCGCAGAGACTGTAGCTTGTCCGCATACTCGTCGCTTAGTTCACACCTCACGGCCGCACGCTCGGACTCTACTCGTCGATGAACGAGGTCGAGCTGCTGGTGCAACGCCTGCATCTTGAAATGGAGCGCGTAGGCGTAATCGACCGCGTGCGCTTCGCGTTTGACGTCTGCGTTGGACTCTGTCTCACGAAGGCGGCAGCGCAGATGGCAGACATCTTTCTCAAGTTCCTCGCACTGCTGGAACGCAATCATCAACGAACTCTCGTACGCCCCCACAAGCTCTTGCTGCCGCAGTTGATTCGCTGTGGGATTGCTTGGCACGAGTAAAACACCGCTTTGAGCCGTTCCGTTGCAAGCAGGTTCGCAGTTTGTGTCGGGTACCGACTCAATGAAGAAACTGGCGAGCTGTAAGATTGACAACGTCGGTGGCTTTGGCGGCGACCCCGTCCATGTGTGGGTGTCAACTGGGCTCATCTTCGATCGATGCTCTTGGTGCTGCTTGCGGTACTGCAGAAGCGTGTCGTAATGCGCTTGCATGTCTTCCATGTCGCGGTGGATCCACGCAAGCTCGAGTGCACTGTGCAGCCACCTCACGTATTCCCGTGAGCGCACTTCCGATGGTAAAATAAGTCCCTTCTCCGTCGTAACCGACGCCGCTGGATCAGCGACTTGCGCGTACGTTTGCTGACCAAGCGTCAGGCACTCGAGGGCGATCCATCGAGTCACGTTCCAGTCCCCAGTCCCACTCCTTTCAGCGTCTCCAGATCCTCCGTCGCCAAGAAGTCGTGTCTTCAGGCGGAAGCTGTTACCGCTCACGAGACCAGGGGTGTTATGAGGTAGCGATCGACTGTCGCGTCCGTGGACCTTCGTCGAAGGCTGCTGGTAAAGACGCGCGAACATGTCGTCATCGAGGCTCTCGCCGTTGCTGAGAGCAAGACCAATTGCATGGTAGCTCTCCCACGCACCCGCGAGGGACCGCAAAGCCCTCGCTTCGGCGTTGGGGTAAGATGAATTGCTCTGTGCGGTAGCTGACATCGTCGACGGATCCTGGAGAGGTGCCCGGCGGTCGATGTGCTCTTCTATGAAGACACGCTGAAGTCGGAGCAATTGTGCCAGGATCGCAACGATTGAGGTCTGTCCCAGCACCATCTGCGTTAGCGGTGGGCGGGGCTGCAAGTCCGCGCCGATTACTGCGTCCCACAGTCTTTGCAGCTCCGATTGCTGCTGCAACTGACGCTGTGGAGGCCGTTCTTGAAGTCCAAACAGCGGGAAGCGATGAAGAGCTTCGCGTAATCGATCGATGGCATCAAGAGGATGGCTCGATGCGTCTAGGTTACTGCAATAATCTCTTATCTTGCAAATCCGAAGGTGTCCAACTCCTGCGGTGACAATTGCGTCGATTTCCAGCAGAAGCGAACGTCTTCGGCGCCCTTCGAGTCCATCCGCAAACGTTTGCATCGCTGCAGCAGCGAGCACAAACCGGATAAGTTCTCTCTCTTGCTCGAGGAACTGATGGGCGACGCTTTCTACCTCGAGTCTCAGAGTCAAAGAGGCGTGCGCTCGATGAGCATCTTCCTCTAGCACTGGACCGGCGAAGAGTGCTAGGGGTTGGAGAGTCTGCTTTGTCGAGGTCTTTCCATCTTGTTCAAGGGATGCGGTGCATACTTGACTGATTATGCGACCTGCCATTTTGCGCAGACGCTTTCGGACATGGTCGTGGAATCGACACTGCCACAGAGTCAGCAGCTTCCGGCCAGTTTCATCGCCATGTGGAGGCGGCGATGGGTCACTCAACGCGCCACGATTTGCTCGGTAGATTCGAAGTCCCTCGTGGTCTTCAGCGGGCACTTGTGTGAACGCTCGATGCTGGTAGCCCACACCACCCAGCAATGCGCACTGGACGTGGCACATCTCAACTAGTTGGACAAGTGCGCTGTAGACTGTGACAAGCTCTCGGAGTGCCGTCATAGCTGCTTCTTGTTGCTGTTGTCCGAGAGTAGTTGTCCCTGCCACACCATCTTCACGTGGTGGAGCGTGACCAGACTGACTTGTGTGCATGGTGTGACCTGGCTTGGATACCGGCGCATGCCTAGATGATATAAATTGCCGCAGAAGCAACGAGAACGACGGAACGGACCGCAGCAGTAGCTCACGTGGATCACTACCGTCGTTGTCGTCACCACCTTCATCCTCATTGTCGTTGTCAGCCGTGGTGTTGTGCACGAAGCGATGAGTTCCTGACTGGCAAGTGACATTGTCGGCGGTACTGGTTGTGCTCGTGGGCTTGTCATGAACCTGCAGATCGTTCTTGAGCTGATCGAACTTGGAGACAAACCATTTTTCCAATGAATTTGGGTTGTGATCACCTTCCTCACCGCCACCGTCGTCAACAGGGAGGAGAAAAGCACACATTGCGTGAGCGTCACAGCCAAGCGATAGCATTAGCTGCGCTTCGTTTCGCAATCGCTGAAGAAGCTCGTCAAGCTGAGCGAGAAGTCGAGGGACGGCAGCAGCGTCTGACAGGAATCGGCAGCACGCGTCGGTGCTCTCGACCCGGACGACGACACCAGCATGATCCAGCTGTTCGATACGTTCCAGCTCTTTGTCCTCAGTAGTTGTGACCATGACGGCTGATTCGCTGGTATTGTTGTCGTCGTGTCGGGCTGCTGCGCTACCAGAACTGTAATTGACCGCATATTGAGAGTGCAGTCGTTGCTTGAACATGTCGAGGCACATCCAGTACGGATAACATCGCCGCTGCATCTCCTCTGCCATCTTATGCGCCACGTCACTCGCGTACTTGACGCGAACCATGTCGATATCGACGTCTGTAAATGTTGCATTGCCCTGTTTAGACGGTCGCTGTTGTTGCCGCATCGCTTCCAGTGCGGTGAAGCTCGACGATGAAGCGAACTCGAACACGTGAGCGCCCACTCGATCGTGGAAGTCTACTCGGACGCCCAGGTACTCCACCCACTGCCGCTGCAGCCGCAGGAGCGCGGCATTTCCCCGGTCAACAAGAACCGGATACTCGACATCCGCGTTATCTGCGTCAGCGGATCGCTCTTGCTCCATCATCGCGGTCCAAAGCTGGTGTTCGACCCAGTTGGGTACTGTCTTGTGAATGTTATCGAGGTGTGCTGACTGCGCTTCCGAAGCACCAGCATCAGCAAGACCCAGCTGGATTGCAATCGGCATGAGAGTCGAAGTCATCGAGTCGCAATCGATATGTCCGTCTCGAGCTGTAGGATCAGAGCCAGAACCCCCAGCAGTACAAGCACCAGCCGCGTCAAAGAAAAATAGACGGGCTTGCTCGTTCGCGCGTTCCATCTCGCGAACGAAGCCGTATTGGAAACGGTACACGCGGTCGAGCAGACCCGCTTCGTAGACGCTATGCGCCAATAGTTGGTGCCACTCAAGCAGCCACCAGGCCGCCGCTAACCACTCGAAGAGCGGACGTTCGGGTAGGAAAGACGCTGGCACATCACTGTCGTTGTGAGCTGAGGTCTGTGCTCTAGCGTACAGTTGGCGGCTAGTGTCGATGAGAAGAGACGGCGGAAGAACGACTTGAAGCCCGCTGCCAGTCAGGATGTCGACGGCGGAGCGCTCGAGGACGTGGACCGGAGCCGCCGGAATCTCGAACTTTGTGATGAGCTGCCATATGACCAGTAGTTGCTCGTACACTGATTGCCGTAATGCATGCCACTCCGTGACGGATGTCGCGTTGAACCACTTCGTCTCGGCTTCGTCGAGCAGCTTCTCCTGAAGACACCAAAAGTGGGCAACGCTCTTGGCCGATTGTGAGTGGTGAGCAAGCACAAGTCGTGCGCGGCGCTCACGTCCATCACCCAGTCTCAAATTGCTACCTTTCTCCCGATTGGAGCGGGCCTTGGAGGCTGTGAGCAAGTGGTCCCGTAGTTGCTGCTGGAGTCGGATCTGCAACTCGAGCTGAATGGTCTCGGACGCGAAGCTCTCGACGAAATAGTCGTGCGTGAAGTCGATATGAGGGCGGTATTGCAGAACCGAAGTGATGATACGTAGCCCGGAGCGCTCAACACCCGCGCCAAGATGACCCAAGAGACCATTCCCGAGCAGGAGCTCGACAAGCTGCAGTTTGGCCCTCTGGAATGTGATTTGGCACTCGAACAGGTCGTGTAGAACTTGCAGGCGGTCGATTGTCGGAACAACGGTGGCCGTCTCAGCGGGGTCTTCATAGCGCCGAAAGTGGCTGTACTCTTGCTTCCTGATGAAGTGGCTTCCTATCCGCATCATTTGGCGCTCCAAGACTTTCAAGTCTTGCTGTGCACCGTCAAATATGAACTCCTTCGACTCACTGACAGACGATTTTTCCTCCTTCTGCTCTGGCTTCCCTTCTTCGGAGTTGTCGTCACGGCGAGTCAACTCCTGCGAGACAACGTACTCTCCACTAGACCTCACCGAGATCTTCCAGTTTTGAGCAACGGCTGACGCGGTTTCTTGCTGTCGTGCCTGCTGCTGTGATCGCTGAGAGTCAACAGTTGTGTCGGTTGCCGACGCTTGGCGAGCGACATGCAGCAGGTAGTGCGCGTAGTTGAGCAGTCGCAGTAGTCGTCGACGCTGGGTTCGACATGAGAGCACTCGAAGGGCGTAGAGTGAGTAGAGAGCGGTTGAAGACTCGCTCATCACATTTGTCGCTGTAGGTAACATGGCCTTGAGTGGATCAGCAGTAGTAGAACTCCCTGCTTTTGACCAGTCTGTACTCTTAGGCGATCGTGATGACCCCTCGATCGCCGATTGGGTCGCTGGCACAGAAGTCAGGGGCCGATGAACATCGCTTGTGCTTGGCCTTACCGAAGAAACGGCGCACGGTGTGGCAGCTAAACTACCGGGCTCATGAACGTGGATAGCGATAGTCGCGCGTTGCTCATGATTGCTCGCGAGTGACTCCAGCCGTGCGCGCATATACGCCACGTCGTCAAGCTGCAGCAGTCGCCACTCGTTCTTCAGCATCGCGTCGACGCTGCGGTCATCTTCAGCCGCGTGTATGGGAATCGTGGCACCGCGCTGACCTCGCGCTGTCTGCTTCACATCGTTGACTGGCGATCCAAGGTAGTAGGGCATCTGAAGCAGGTCCCAGCGCGACCATGTTAAGCACTCGACGGCCAACCGAGTCGTCACGCTGTCGTCCAGGTCTGTGCCAGTAGTTTGACCGCCATCTTCTCCAATATATGATTTCCCACTCGTGGGCTGTCGATCGATCGCCGTATCCTCCAGCCCGCGGCTAAACAGCTCGTCGATCGTTTGTTTGAGCGCGAAGTTGTCCACCTCGTTGCGCTTCCCGCGGGGGATACTGAGCGAGTGTTCCGCCCTCAGCAGTACTTCTAGATCCGCCTCGACGCTTTGCTTTGTTTGCGCGAGCAGTAACGGACAGCTCTGCCCGTCACTTGTGCTGGAGGTGGTTGCTGCTTCTCCAGTCTTCCTCTGTGCCAAGGCGCCAATCTTTTGACGATATTGGTGGACAAGCGCGAGCATCCGATGGCGCAGGTGGTAGCGATGGCTCGTGCACAGCCACCTCATACGAGTGAAGAACCTTCCGAGCGCGATCTGGAGCTGCCGTCGCTCGAACGTCACCTCCAGAAGCTCCTCCACGTCGCCTGGTTCGACCGACTCGCTCGGTGCTTGATCCGGTCGCATGTCTTCTCTCCTGTGGCGCTTCACACGCTCAAACTTGCTCGCAGTCGCAATCGCCCGCGTCCGCACTTTGACGAGAACATACTGCGCGCCAACGTCGTTGTGAAGGTGCGTCTGCTGGTCGTCGGAGCTGACCACGCAGAGGATAGAAGCTATGGAGTGTGGCGACTCGATCGCGAATGGCAAGTCCAATCGCTGCGTCAACAGCACCACCCGCGCAGCGTCCGCAATCTCACGGTTCGTCACAACAAGCCTCTTAAGCAATCCATTTGTCGTGAACGCTGACGAGGGTGTCTGTGGACGTGGACTCCGGAAGTCACTGGTGTCGGAGTCCGCCGAGGAAGCAGTCGACTCGAGGGAGGGGTGTTCGTACCCGTAGCGCTCGCGGACCTCTTTCCACTTGCGGCCTCGCCGCGTCTGCATCTCTCGAAGCATCACCAGTCCGCTCTGCGAGTGCAGTAGCAAGTCCTCCAGCTCGCGCTGCTCGGCTGCACCCCCACCGTCACCGCCACTCACTGGCGATGCCGATGTCGTCGAAGCCTTCATCTTCATAGCGTACGACAGGAACGACTTCCACTCGAGCGAGAAGTTCTGTGCCGTGGCTCGCAGTCGCTCGCTGGCTGTGGCGATCTCGCTCTCGATCCGAGCGCATGGGGTGCGGTCATTGGCGGCATTGCCGCTGCTTGGACTGTCGCCCATCGCTCTCGGTCCATGAAGCAACAACGGCAGTCCCCTTCTGCACTAGCACCTTGGTTTCGGTCGCTCGCATCCCGTCGGTGGTTTATTTCCGGACCATTCCAGTCAACCAAATGGAGTCGCGATCAAGGCCGTTTCAGCATGATCACCCCATAACCAGTGCGTGATTGGTTTCTTGGTGAACGTGGCGAGCATGCTGTACGCTCAAACCATAGGCGACAAACCCGCTAGCTATATACTCTACATGTTTCTCGTGTTGACCAGCCTAGGCTTGAGGAAGGAACCAGGCTTGCGACAGCAATGGAAGAGAAGGGTGTCCTAACACTCAACTCTTGTATGGGATCAACCCCACTGCATTGCAGCCTGAAATGCACGCCGGCGATTTGCAGGTGGCCGTGCTCATCCTGCCTCGGCACTCACCCAATCGCCGCCAGCCACTTCAAACCGAGTCAACAAACATTCCAGCGACCAAATGCGACTACATGCTGGACCAATCACGGCTCTCCACTTGAATTTTCGCTGGTGCCAGCTCACGAATGGTAGTGATGCCGTGGCACACGCGAAGGGCACGGGATTGCAATCTCGATTGTGGCTTAGAGCCGTCATTCGGTCGGGGTTGGTTACTCGAAGGATGGGCAGGCAGGTATGAACGGGCACAACGCAAGCTTCAAATCGGCTCTGAACGAAAGCTGGCATTGTAGTGGCAAATGCTCAATTTTGATGTCCAGTAACCGGTGAAGTGCACTTGGACTCATTTGAAAGTCTCAACGATGCAGAGGGGATTCCCTCCTCTGCATCCAGAAGGAGAGGTTGAAAAGCACCAGCTGTAACAGTAGGCGCTTTATCCTCTTTTTCAATTCAAGTGTGCCTATTTTAGGCACTGGTACTTCGCCAGTTTGAAAGTTCTGGCACGGTTCTTTCCAGTGTCCACCTGTCCATCATAACATCTGAAGATCGTCATTCTGACTGCATGAATGATGGTAATATCGAAGTGAAAGTGGTGCATCCCCGCCTCACTGATCAGCCAACCATACGCCACAGGCCCCGCGCTTTGGTGAACAAAATCTACAGACCAGTCATCCCCGGTGGGTGATGGGGCGCCACCATCAAATGCACATGCGTCCACTTTACCATCAGCCAGGCGCGAAATGTACGGTGTGATCACTCGCAATGGATTTGCTCACTGTCTATGGTGTCGGTCGGCGGTCGCTTGATCGATCGCTCTTTGCCAGCTCCCATTTCCAAAAACGCCTCCACCGACGCACCACGCATACCAACAACCAAGCCAATCGCTCAGCGATCCAAGTCACTCAACCCCGCTCAAGCCAAAATGAACACCAACATGGCCTCCGCTCGCTACGCCCTGCCCTTCAACTCGCACTCGCACTTCAAGCACGTCCACGACCAGCAGATCAAGCAAGAGTCCGACAAGTCGAGCGCTACTACTGCGGCGTCGCCTAC
>JAASGW010000776.1:0-12829 GCA_023334395.1 Phytopythium sindhum | reverse complement strand
GGGGGGGGGGGGGGGGGGGGGGGGAGCCAGCCAGCCAGCGAATAGCTCCATTCACGAACCCACTGCACCACAAGCGCCACGACAACCGACTCACATACTCTATCGTCTCTCTCTATCTCTCTACGTGTGCGCTATCCCAGGGTGGATACGTCACCCGTCCATTCATCGTCTCCTTGCGCGCCGCTCTCTTGTCTCTGTTGGACTCTCGGGCATGGGCAACAGCTTGTCGCCGCGCCACCGCCAATCGAGCAACAAGCGCCGCACTGACGCATCCGCGCGTCTGACACTCGCGTCCCCGTCGACACTCGCGCGCTCGTTCACCGACGCGCGCGACACGTGCACCACCTCGGTCTCGACGGCCGCTTCGACCGCGAGCGACGAGTCCAGGCGTCAGAAAGTGGCCAGCGCCGCCGCGTACTCCTCTTCTCCCCCTCGTGGCGTCGTCGCGCTCACCGAGGCCGCCGCCGACACACTTGCAATTCCTTCCGGTGCTACACAAGCGATGGTTGCGGGGTCGATGTCGCCCGCGCCTTCGGCCTCTGCGACCACGAGCGCCGCGCAGGCCCCGGTGACGACTAGGATCACTGCGGAAGCGGACAGCAGCGAGCAGCGCATCCGGCAGGCCGAGCGGATCCTGCGCGAGATCGCGGACGAGTACGCGGCCAAGCGCGCGGCCGGGCTGGTGCCCACCAAGCCGGTCCCGGCGCGCACGCTGCTGTGGGAGGAGCTGGCGCAGCAGCAGCGGCCGCGCACGGGCCGGCGGGGCCAGTGCATCTTCGGGCGTGACTCGGGCACCATCTGTGGGTGCTCCACGTACCGCAAAATGGACCTGCCGACCAACACGGGCGGCATCTGCGAGTGCTGCGGCCACGGTGCGCCTTGGCACCGGCTCACAGGCGGCAGCATGTGGTCGGGCACGGGCTCGAGCTCGCTGCGCTTCCACTCGCGCGGTCTCGGGACGAACTCGTCGCTGCTGTCGTCCAGCAGGGGCGCCGCTCGACTCAGCCGGGCAGGCAGCAGCGCGCGGTCGCGGCCGCTCAGCGAGCTCCTGACCAGCAGCGCGCGCTCCCGCGTGGCGCTCAACGAGCACGGCGAGGTGACGGCCGAGTACTACGATGATTACGGCTATGACGACGAGGACTACGACGATGACGACTACGACAGCGAGTACGACGACGATGAAGACGACGACGATGACGACGAAGATATCGCCAACGAGATGGCGCGGCCATACGGGGCCGGGCCGTTCGACTCTGCTCCGCCGCTCATGCGGCCACCGGGGCTGGACAACTACCACAACTACAATGCCGTCTCCTCGCCCGCGCACCGCCGAGTGCGCGCCGAGAGCGGCAGCAGCACGACCAGCAGCAACTACATGGACCGGAGCTCGATCGTGTCCAACGGTAGTAACCTGGGGCTGCCGCCGCGGCTCTCGAGCACGAGCAGGCACCTGGACCGGCTGCTTGGCGCCATCGCCAAGTACCGTTCCATGGGTCTGGGCGAGGACGAGATCGAGGCGCGCATCCGCGAGGACTTCCCGCCAACAGAACGCATGTCGAGCGCGCCCCTCAGCCCGCGGTTCGCACCCCAGTGAGCGAGCAGTGGACGAGCATGGTGTGGGGATCGGACACATTGCAGGCGCGACGCCCGTGTAGATAGATGCGAGCGCCGCAAGTTGTACATATATAATAAACCACAAGTATAACTCCATGTTGGTGACAACGACGACGATCTTCGATCATCCTGCTGCTTTGCTACAGTCTGATCAAAGAGGATGACGTCGAACGGGACGAGTCTGACATGGCTGAGGCGGAGAAGGCGCATGTGACGCGGCCATCTCGTCGTCCGAGCGGTGCCTAACGTGTCTATGGCGCGCGGGATCCTCCTGTCGTCGTCAGTCACCGACGCGTCAGGCCACGCATGTCTTCAGACACGCGGGCGGAGACGACAGCGAGAAGATCGAGGGTCTTTGCTACGGAGTGAGAGTAGCAATGTGATGGCACCTTCGTGCTGGTGCCTAAGCGAATGACATGATGGGTGGAAGCATGGAGAACGCAGGAACACTCTAGTTACTCTTATATACGTTAGAGCATGCAGCAGGACCCGACTGCGTGGTCGACGGTCCGATGTGAAAGGCGTGGAAGCCACTAGCAAGCTGAAGCGAGCACTACAATACCAAAGGGCGAGGGGAAGAGCACGGGCGGACACCTGGGACGCCGTCGTCCTTGTCTCTCTCTCTCGACTACGTCCCTTCGCGCGGACGCTCCTCCTCGTCTCCTTGTCCGTTGCCAGGTTACAGTTTCAGCTCGTTGCTCTCGAAGTCGCGGTTCTCAAAGATGGACGTGACCCGCATGACGACCGTCCAGGTAATGGCCTGGCCGGGCGCCATACGCGTGAGGCGCGGCAGCAGACCCTTCCAGAGCGCGCCGACGCCCTCCTCGTGCGCAATGACGCGCATGGCGTGGAAGAAGCCCTTGTACTTGAGCTCCTGGCCCTTGATGGTCTCCTGCGCCATCAGCCGTGTCTTGAGCACGTCCATGGGCGTGTTGAACATGGGGCCGAGCGAGCCGGCAATCAGGCCGTTGATGAAGGTGGCGTACGACGGCAGTGTCTTGCCGTCGCCGTCCTCCTTCTGCCACACGTGCGAGTTGAGCCACGCGAAGGCCATGAAGTTGAACGCCTGGTTGCTGCCCTGGCGCGCCATGGTGGGGATGTTGCCCTTCCAGAGCGCCGATAGGCCCTCGTTCTTGACCACCTGCTGCGCGCAGTCGATGGGGCCGCTGAAGCGGCCAACGCCCACCTCCTTCTGCATGCGCGTCTTGATGACCTCAAAGGGCGTCACGATGATGACCGACTCAAAGCAGCCCGCGAGCAGCCCAGCCGTGAAGTTGACCTTGGGCGTGATCTTGTCCTTGCCGCCCGCGATCTTCTCCTTGAACCACGCGAACGAGCCGAAGCGCAGCGCGTACTTGAGCACCATGTTGGTCACGAAGGGCGAAAGGCCCTTGTAGAGCGCCAGGCCGCCCTCCTCCTTGTAGATGGTCTTGCCGCAGTTGATCATGCCCTTGTACTTGCCCGCGCGGTCGAGCTGCAGCCGCGTCTTGGTCACGTCCAGCGGCTGCAGGATGCACGCCTCGGCCACGCCGCCGGCCATGCCCGCCAGCATCTTGACGTACACGGGCACGTGGCGCTTCTTGAGGTCGGCGCCCATGGCGTCCTTGAGCGCGCTGGTGGCCAGCACGTCCTGCTGCTTGCCCGCTACCATGTTCACCAGCGCCAGCGGGGTCTTGTTGTTCGAGTTGCTGCTTCCCGACATGGTCCTGGACGTGTAGGCGGAGACTGGGAAGGAGGGGAGGGAGGGGAGGGGCGCGGCGCTGGGAAGAGGAGGCGGTCGAGTGACCGGAGACCTGCGAATCGGAGAATGAGCGATGACGGCGGCAGCGGCGCACGAAGCTGTCGCTTGCTCATTCCTTCCGCATTGGTGAGGGCAGCTCCTCTGCGCGCGACAATTACGCCGGACACGGCGTTCCTCTGGGACGTATCCGTTTCAAAATAACGTTTGATTGAGTTGGAGGACGAGTTAACTTGGATTTTGTATGATGTTGAGGGGATAGGGGTTCAAAAAAACGTTAGATAGGAGTAAGGGGTGCGGTTACGGCGTTGCTTTGGAGTCCTGCACCGCCAAACGTCGTGAAAGTCAGGTTGCGATTTCGATGTTGACGTGCGCGCGTCGAGGGAAGATGGATACGTCCTGCCAAGATCAATATTTTGGCTGAAATAACTGTTTTGAAATTGGGAAATTCACTCGTTTACAGCAACAGAAAACAACGGGACGAATCAAAAATCCAACCGGTGCTATGGTCCAACAGGGTCGATTGCTAAATTGGAAGAGCGTCTGCAATGTTTTGAAGCACGCTGCCACCAAATTTAGCGCCGAGAATCCGGCAGCGCGCTTCAGAGACGCTGTGAAGTGCTCATATCCTAGGATAATGCAGCCACCTGCAAGCGAGGACGGGCGTTTAACACTCTATGTAGTCCATAATTGCGATTTTCACATTTTCTAAGCCTACATGTGCGAAGCCACAAGTGTTTTCTTGAGCCATTTCGCCAGAAAACGCAAGATTTCCGATCAAAATACAATCAGTATACCTCAAAATTCTTGTGGCGATTTGCGTCTGCGTTCCCTGGTTGGGCGGTACTTTGCGTCTTAGGCGGTTGTTTACAGCAAAAGAGTAACTTCAAGCACCGAGCGCATCAGCCGGCACCTCTGTGTCATCGGCTGGAGTGACGCGTCGGCAGCCAATCACACGCGTCCATCTCGGTCGCTGGTGGAGGCGCGACAACTTCCACCAGCGCTGGGAGCGCATGCGGTGACGTCGGTGCGTCAATGGGCGCCCCCTCGAGATTGACATTCAAATCAACCAATCAGATAGTGAAGAAAAGTGAATTTTAGCCAATGAAAAGAATGATAGCGACGGTTTGTTTGACAAATCGACGGCAACATGTCGGTGCCACACCGGAGAGTGCGTTCTTGTAGAGGGAGATGCGCAATGGACAGCCTGGATGTCGAGTTGATCCCATGTGGCGACACGCAAGGTTGCGTTGGTGTCGAATTCACGCTCCACTGTACAGGAAGATTCCCCCATGAGCCTTCCTATACAAGAGCAGCATCGCGTCAGGATGTTCCGCCCCAAGCTGAAGCGCATCAACATCATTGCAGCGGGAAGACCAGGTTGCACAGTGTAAATATCGACATGTACTCTTTCGCTTCAACCATCCGTCCGTTCACTCGCCAAGCAACCACTGTGTGACGTCGGTGACCAGCGAATCCTACGTACGCAGCGAGTTTAACGAGCTGAGGCGGTCGGTGGCCTGGAGCGCATCGTCCGCTTGGGAGGGCTGACGGCGGGCGATATGCAATCTCCCCGAGCAGCGTTGCGTTTCAGGTGATCGACTGAAGAGACTGGAGACGCCTGTGACGCACCGGCGTTTCCCCCCGCAACTCGACAATGCGCGCGACCGGCGACAGGATCAGTTAAACTCGTTGGCGTACTTCTCCTTCGCCTCCTTCTCGAGCTGCGGGTTCACGCGCCCAGTCGTCGGGTCCGTGCCCAGCGGGCGACGGAACAGCAGAATGTGTGGTTCCGGCCTGGTGTTTTCCGAAGCAAACGGGAGCAAGTTAGAGAATGAGCCATCGATCCAATCCAACATGGACAGACAAAGCGGCTGACATACTTGTGGATCGCATAGTGCACCCAGCCGCGGCTCTGCTGCACGCCCAGTTGGCGCCACTCGGTCTCCGTGAGCAGGCGGTCCGGCAAGTTGCGCTGCATCTCCTTGGGCAGGATCACATGCCTGCCAACACGACCAGAGTCGGTTTAGCTTACGTCTCTCAACCAGCGACGACGTAGAACGCGCCATACAGGGATAGCACAGCGCACTGGAGGACTCACCGGTACTCGTGGGTATCGTCCACATACTTCTCCGAGTACTCGATGCGCGCCGACAGGTCGTGCGTCATGCTTGGCCCGCGCCTTGTTCCGCTCTGGAGCTCGTCGCTCTTTCCCGCGCACTTTTTGCTCTCAACAAGCTGTGCTCGCGCCAAAAAATCAGGAAATTCTCGAACAAAATAGCGAGTATTCTGACCAATCACCGGGTGAATTCATCCAAAATGTGCAATTCTTTTTTGAATTGGATTTGAATTGCGCGACTTAGTTGAAGGGCCCGAAAGGACGCGAGTGAGGAGTTCTAAGCTGCAGTTCGGTCCATTAGACGTTCCCACCGACCCAGAAGAGCTCAAAGGAAGACAGTGACTGCTGCTGCTGCTTGCGGCCGCTATGTCGCGCGAAAACGGCAAGCAGGTGGAGACGGACAGTACGTTGCGCACACGTCACGTCGCTATCTTGGATCGTGGCTCGCGTCATGTATTTACCCACGTTCTCTTTTGGTTTGCTGGACAGTGGACGAGCACGGGGATATGAAGGTGCGTTGGGCTCTAGTCGAGCTCCAGGACCAGTGATTCGGATGTGATAGAGACCAAAAACGCGATACTGACCGCGTGTCTTTATGCTGCGCGCACAGAATGACGCGCTCAACCAGGCGAACGTGGCGTTCGAGCAGTATTCCCAAGAGAAGGAGATCGCCAAGCACATCAAGGTGCGCAGGTCGACACTGGCAAGATGACAAGTACCTTCCTGGCGGGCAGGACTAACGTGCTTGGGACATTGCGTGGCAGACGTGGATGGAGGAGAAGTACGGGCCGACGTGGCACTGCATCGTCGGGTCCGAGTACAAGACAGCGTTTACGTACGAGAGCAAGAACTTTGTGCGCTTCAACGTGGGCAAGAAGTGCATCACCCTTTTTCGACACCCGTAGCAGTAGTTGATACGTTCCCAGGCCCTCGCAATGCAAACCAACGCTACTTCACGTGCGTGCACCTTTGCATCAGCACAATGGCAACACACAACTCAGTATGTATGTGGATAAACAAACGTGTATGATGTCTTTTAGCCACCGATCTCTGAACATGCAAAGCGCCACCCACCCACGCGACACCAGCAACAGAAAGTCCGCCCGTCAGTTCGTTGATGTCGGTCTCGCTGTTGCATTTGTTCTATCAGGTCTCTTGAGCAAGGCATTTTTTGCCTTGCGTCGCTCGCGCTCTGTCGTTGATTTAGAACGCGGCGTTGCCGGGCCACCGCGGGAACGGGATCACGTCGCGGATGTTCTCAATACCCGTGACGAAGCGCACGAGGCGCTCGAAGCCGAGACCGAAGCCCGAGTGCGGCACCGTGCCGTACTTGCGTAGGTCGAGGTACCACTGGTAGTCCTCTGGGTTGGCGCCCGACTCGGTGATGCGCGCAGCCAGCACGTCGAGGCGCTCCTCACGCTGCGAGCCGCCAATGATCTCACCCACGTTGGGCACGAGGACGTCGGCGGCCGCGACCGTCTTGCCGTCCTCGTTGAGGCGCATGTAGAAGCTCTTGAACTCCTTCGGGTAGTTAAAGATCACCACAGGCTTCTTGTACACAACCTCCGTCAGATAACGCTCGTGCTCCGAGCCGAGGTCCACGCCCCACGTGGGCTTGACTTCGAACTTGCCCTTCTTCAGGTGCTCGGGCTTGAGTAGCAGCTCGACGGCGTCCGTGTACGAGATGCGCTCGAAAGGCGAGGCCACGGTCGCGTTCAGGCGCTCCAGCAGCCCCTTCTCGACGTTCTTGTTGAAGAACTCGAGGTCGTCCGCGCAGTTGTCGATCGCGTACTGCACGCAGAACTTGAGGTAGTCCTCCGCGAGGTCAATGTTGTCGTTGAGGTCGGCGAACGCAATCTCCGGCTCGACCATCCAGAACTCGGCCAGGTGGCGTGACGTGTTCGAGTTCTCGGCGCGGAACGTCGGGCCGAACGTGTACACGTCAGAGAGCGCGCAGCAGTGGGTCTCGACGTTGAGCTGGCCCGACACGCTCAGGTACGACGGGCGGTCGAAGAAGTCGGCCGTGAAGTCGATCTTGGACGCGCCGTCGGCCGCAGGCTTGACGGGAATCTTGCCGTCCGGGTGCTTGGACAGCAGCGTGGTCACGCTAAACATCTCGCCGGCTCCCTCGCAGTCCGACTCAGTGATGATGGGCGTGTGGATGTACAGGAAGCCGCGCGAGTTGAAAAACTCGTGCGTCGCGAACGCCATCGCATGGCGCACACGCATCGCCGCGCCGTGGATGTTGGAGCGTGGGCGCAGGTGCGCGTGGGCGCGCAGGTGCTCGAGCGAGTGGCGCTTCTTGGACATGGGGTACGTGGCCGGGTCCGGGATGCCGCCGAACAGCTCCACCTTGGCGGCCTTGAGCTCCACGAGCTGGCCCTTGGCCGGCGACTTGACCACCGTGCCCGTGGCGCTGAAGCTCGCGCCGACGCCGCCCGAGGCCAGCGCCTCCGCGAAACCCTCCGTCTCGTCGCGCGTGATGACAACCTGCAGCCCGGCGAAGCACGAGCCATCGCTGAGCTCCAGGAAGGCAAGCGCGCCGGCGCCGGCCTCGCGTAGCGTCTTGGCCCAACCCTTGACCGTCACGGTCTGGCCCTCGAGCTCGAGGCCGCGGGCGAGCAGCTCCTTGACGCGCACGCGGCTGCGACGGAAGAGCGTTGGCGCCTTCACGGGCGCGGGTGGCGGCAGCACGGCATCCATGGCTGTACGTATAGGAAGAGCTGAAGTCGCGCTTGGTCAGGACTGGAGAAGAGCGAAAGTGACGCCCTGGTGATACAGAAATGAGGGGGAGGAAGAGCTCCCGAGTCTGCCTGGGTGGCGCAAGATACGGGGCATTTAATTGGACGAAAATATGGTTCAACGTGACTCCATTGGTGAAAATACCGTGGCAAGCATCACGTTCTTGTGGTGGCTAGATGAACTGGATGCGCGTGCATCATGCTCAACACGGAACATGTCCATAAACAACGCATATAGTCCGTAAATAACGCGACGTGCGTGGCGACCTTTCGAGCCCCAACACGACGTGTTCTGTACCCTCTCGAGAAGCTACGGCATCACTGCCGAGTTTATGGGCGACCGCGGGCACGACGCCCGCGACGTTGCGCGCCAGCGCATCAACGACAAAGCAGAGGCGGCTCAGGATACTTTACGGTATGACGCTGAAGAGCAGGATGGAGACGAGGCGGAGTGCGGTTTCGAGTTCGTGCCGGCGAAGCGAGATGTGGCACAGCTAAGCACGCTCGTGGGCCTCGAGAAGCTGTCGGTCGTGAGCTACAACGTGCTCTCGCAAATTGGAGCACGGCGGCTGTTACGACCCGACATGAGCTACGTGGACGCAGGACTGCTGAACATCAAAAGGCGTCGTCAACGACTCCTTAGGTGCGTGCGGCTTCCTTGGCTGCGTGCCAATTACTTTGAGTGCTGATCAGTTCGAGTGTTTATGGCGTCTAGGGAGTTGCTGTCTCTCGACGCTGACGTGCTGTGCCTTCAGGAAGTGGACGACTACGACGACTGGTGGGTCGGTCAGCTGTCGGTCGGCGGGTACGACAGCGTCTACGCGCAAGCGCGCGGCGCGGACAACGGACTAGTGACAGCTTTTCGCCACGATCAGCTCCAGCTCTTCCGGTCTGCTGAAGTCGACTTGAACGACCTGTGCAGCCAAATCACCGACCCGAACCTGACTGCTCGAGCAAGACAGGACAACATCGCGCTCCTCGTGTGTTTGCAGCCGTGGGAGAAGTCGCGACTACCGAGTGCCATCTGCATTGCCAACACACAGCTCGCGTCGTCACCGTCACTGGAGCAAGTACGCGTGCTCCAAGCCGAGTTTCTGTGCCGGGAGGTCGCGACTTTCAATGCAGACTTCCACCTGCCAATTGTTTTAGCCGGCACATTTAACGCTGTGCCAAGTAGCGATGTGTACCACGTCGTGATTACCGGCAGACGGCGACCGAGTCCACAGGCCCCAGCAGCCCCAATGCGTCCATCTGCGACCAATGCAACGCCCTCGTCCATCACGGTGAGCTGGGAAATGCTTCAAGAGCTGCCGGATACGGTGAAAGACCAGGTTCCTACACGTGAAGAAGTCGCAACTGCCTCGCCTCCAGTCTTAGAGTTCAAGGTCGGCATCAAGAACTGCACCAGCGCGTCGACAGGGTTCCTGCACGAGCTCTCAGTCGCTGCTCCGGCCTCGGAAGTGGTCGTCGCCACGCTAAGTGCTGGCGTGACGTACCAGTTCCGAGTCGCGGCCAGGAATGAGAACGGCTGGGGTCACTGGAGTCAGCCTTCAGCGCCAGTCGAGACGCTTAGCCCACAGAAGGTGGCCGCAATAACGAGTGCGCCGCCCATGAAGCTGCATATCACTCGCGACACCCCGCCTCAAGTGAAGCCCTTCAACGCATCTTTTGGCTCCGGTCGGACCCCGCGATACGCCTACGATCCAGACACTTCCACTGAAAGCAGCAACAACAATCTGGTCGTGTGCCCACGCGCTCTCTTCTCCGGTGCCGGTAAAAGCGCGCTGTTCCTCAGTGGAGAGGGTGAAGACACTCAAGGATCGCGCCGCTACTCCACTCTTTCCACTCGCGCCGACCGAGACGACCAGCTTGTGCACGGCGAGCAGATGGACAGCGCGTACGGAGAGTACTTCGAGTACTTGTGCGAACCGGAGCTCACGTTCTCGAGCGAGAAGTTCCAAGGCACGATCGACTACATCTTCTACTCGACGGGCCTGCTTGCACCCTTCCAGCTCTTATACTTGCCGTCGCTGGGTGAGCTGGAGCAAATGGGGCAGGATGAGCGCCAACCGTGGTCCGTCGAAGACGTGGAGTGGGTCAAGCACCGCCCGCCTGACTGGAGAGATGTGCTCTCTGTGACCAGTGATGAAGACAAATTCATGGGCGAGTGGCGAGCACCCGAACTTCCAAATGCGCTGGGTAGGGCAGTGCCGTGGTTACCGAACCAACGGTGCCCGTCAGACCATTTGCCGCTTGCATGTGTGTTCGCAATGAAGACTGAGAACCTGGCAACCATGTGGAACTGAGACGCTTGAGAAAGACTCCGTGCTGTTGCCTGCTTGCGTTAAGAACTGCAAATAAAGATTTTTGATTCCCATCAAGTATCGAAAAGTGTGACTTCAATCACCATTACCCCAGTGAGCGCTGATAGGATCATGGTACGCAGCAGAGAGAAGCAAGGGTCTTGTCGAAGAGAAGCGTGAGAGGTCAACCGTTACCGAACTGCGTAGCCTATGACCCTCACACGGCAGTAAACGCGACAAACAGACGCGTGGCTCTCTCGGAGAGAGGCGCAAGTGGCGATGAATGGTCTTACGGCTGTCCAAGTAGTCGCGTTCTCGGGATCGCCGCAGTCGAGCGCCCCCGACGCTTCCAGGCCGAGCTCAGTCCGGAATTATCGAGCGTGATGTGGTGGGCTCGTGAAGCTTCTTCACGCTCAGTGGACTGAAGTCGACACTCTGTTGAGCCACTAACAATATCCGCGGTCGACTCCAGTATGAAGGCCACGCGCGCTCTTCTGTTGCTTGCAGCGGCCGTCCACGCAGCGGCTAGTGCACCGATTCAAGGAGTTCAAGGTGCTACCAGCAGCGGACTACTAAAGGTAGAGGTATCCGATGACCAAGCGAAGGCTGCGCTCATGGCATCGGACCACGACGTGATACTAAGTGCGGAGGCAAGCGCCATTCAGCTCGGTGCTGGTGCTCGCGGTGGTGGAACGCAATACAACGAAAACAACGAAGACAGTGTAGACTACAAAGACAGTGAAGACAACGGAGATACCGGAGACTACGACGGTGAATCGGTTGATAATCGAACGAGGACCCCGACTATGACGACGCGGGGGATGTCGATCGATTGCCGTGCCAGGAGAGTAACAGCGACGATGAAAGCACGTCGGGCGACGCGGTGCTCGTCATTTCAGACTGCGTCGACAAGGAGTCCATGGAAGCAACCGAGGCCTGGGTTGCTGATATTAAGAGCGACTTCGATGACATCACCTTCTCGACCACCACGATCCCTGGTAGGTGTCATGACAACAGTGACGACGAAAACGACCCAGGTACAGATGCTGGCGGCCCGGACGCGGTTGGTCTGCTATCCCAGGACAGGAACGCAGCTCCCCTCCAGCCCTTCCGAAAGTTCGGGCAAGTCTTCGAAGCACTTGCCAGTATGTCCGAAGGCGTGGCGACGGATGCTCCGACCGCGCTCATCTCGTTCGTGACCGACGAGAAATCCTACACGGAAGTGATGGGGCTCGAGCACCAGAACCACTTCAGCAAGACGTCCACCTTCCAGTTGTGCACGATCGAGGCTGGCGATGGGTGCGATAAGGAGAAGCTCGAGAACATCATCACCGTCACCGACAACGTCGAGCTATACACGTACAATCCGTTTTCGACCGCGTGCGAGTGGACCTGCGACGGCATCCTGGAAGGCGGGATCCCCGTCATCTACATGGACCAGTCCAACCAGCGCCAGTGCTTCTGCTCCTGTCCGGTCGGGTACGCAGTCGGTGACGACAACACGTGTGGAGAAATAGCGGCGGTGCTGGAAGCGTACGAGTGTGAGTGGAGCAAGAAGGACGGCCTCCGACACGAGATCTGCAACTCGCAAGCGGGTAGCTGCCAGTTGACCAGCGCGGTCTCATCCTGAGGCCTCGATGTACCATTTCTGGATGACGGCTACGTCGCGAGCCTCGGGAAGAAGCCTCGCGTTGACCTCGTGGTGTCCAAGCTGAGCGATCTTGTGTTCGGCCGCGAAAGCCTTTTCACGCTACTCGTGTATGACGAGCAATGGCCGCGAAGCTACAGCGGGATCCCTGCCTTTGACACAGTTGAGCTGCTGGAGCAAGGAGGCAAGTCAGTGATTCTTGACAATCAAACGATCCCGTGAAAGGAATACGAGCAGAACGGCAGGTCACATATTGACCAGAAGGGGTTCAACACCGTCACGCAGGTCCACCGAGCGCTCAAATGCACTGAGTTCGACAACACCAACCCCGAGTGCACGTACACAGCGAAGCTGTCGGATCTCATCGACGCCAACGCCGAGTTCAAGCTGGACTTCGGCGACTACGCCGACGTGAACGACTTCGTTTTCTGGCGCTACCGTGTCCGCGGCGACCAGTGGGAGCTCTGGAACACCAACAACAATGGGCCGGAGGAGTCGGACATCACGTTCGACCGACCCGAGAATATGATCACTATCGAGGCGTGGACACAGTGCGGCAAGGTGCGCACCTTCTACTTCTACGTCCACCTCCACCTCGACTCGGTCATCAAGGTGTGCGACCACTTCAGCCAGATGTGGTACCAGTCCACCGTGTCGCTGCTCAAG
>JAASGW010000775.1:0-12879 GCA_023334395.1 Phytopythium sindhum | reverse complement strand
GTTCAGCACCACAACACATGGCTTGAGGTCGTTGTTGTCGCCCATAAGACGCGCGAGGACGTTCTTGATTGCGAGTTTGATCACTGGCAACATGATCATAGTGGCGACTTGGCGACCTGCTGAGAGCTGGTTGAAGACGTATGCGTAGGCTGGGTAGACCCAAATGGTGGCCATTTGCATTCCCGAGATGTTGAAGTAGTTGATGAAGGCCAGTCGGGCGTCGTGGTCTCGAGCGAGGAAGCGGCCCCACAAGAACAGCATGCTCCCGGACTGCAGACAGAAAAGGACGGGCGATCCGCAGAGGAACGTGAACGGGAGTGGGAAGCCAATGACACGTGGCATTAAATAGCAGCCCGACACGCCACCTAGCGCACTCACAGCCGCCGCCACTATGGACACGTTGGAGAACGGTATGCCAGGCACCAAGTAGCAACACTGCTGGAGCGCAGTGAATGCTACGACGAACCCGACGCCATACGCGCGTACCCTGAGCAAGAGGCTTTCATCGATTCTGTCACGTGGTGGGCGCAGTGGGATGGCCTCTAGCAACAGCGAGATCACCAGACGGCACCGGCGTCAGCATCAACACGAACAGGCAGCGCGCAGTGCTCGTACGCTTGGTGTATTTGTGGAGGCGAAGAAGGCGACCAGTCGTGCACTCGTTCGTCAGCTCCACTTGAGCGCTACGCCAGATGCGCGCAGTGGCCTCCCAGCAGCTTCTCAATCTCGGGTTCATGGTGCAGCAGTCGGTGAATTGGCAAAGATGGAGGAGACGTGGCTATCTCTAGAGTGAGTGAATGCTTTGACTTCACGGTTATCACTTCCTGGATAATTGATGGCGGTCCGAGAATAGTCACGACGTTCTTCTGATCTTGAGGCAACCTTGTTCTCAGTCAGAACAGAAGCTATTCGACCTGCAGCGTCCACCACAGATGCCAGTGTCCATAGCGTCAACATGCTAGGAGCAGCACCACTAGACGTCGCCTTACAGTCGTACGAGGAGTTAGTGGCGGACAAGGCGAACACGGCGAGCCTCGCCGGAGGTCCAGAAATCTCGTCTCCTCACGAGTATCGGATCGTCCTTGTGCTTTTCGTGCGGTGCCAAGCTTGTCCGCTCCTCCGCATTCTCCCATGCCGCAATCGCTGAGTTTGGCGTTGTAATTGTGCTGCAAAATCTCGAAGTGGAGTGAGTAGTCAGCCCATAGTGCGTTAGCGGCACCTGTGGAGTGAAGGCGACCCGGGCCACCTTGGCAGTTTGACCTGCACGATCTACTGCCACTGGGACTCGAGCTCGAACGCGAACTGCCGCGGCGGCAACGCGCGCCTATTAGTGAATGATGAGCCCAGCTTGAGAGGTGGTCACGTTCACAAATATCACATTGAGCGTCTTGCCTTGTTTCGCTCGAGAGACCTAGACAAGACGGTGAAAGCACAGTCACGAGAGAAACATGAGAGAACGTGCTCGCACACAACAAGGAGGTTAAATCCCACGACCACTTGCTTACCAATTACATGACACTCGACTACGCTCTCCCCTTGCTGCGTTAAATACCTTCATACTCATTCGCTCTGGTTTGAGTGAACTCAAAGCGCACACAGCACATCGCCGTGTAGATAGCCCACATGCTTGCCGCCCCACGTCAGCGGCACATCGAACGGAATCGGCTCGGCCTCACTGATAACAGGCGATGCGTGCAGCAACAGCTCCGACTCCTGCAAGCACAGCACGCCTTGACCGCCCGTCTCCTTCTCGCCCTTGATGCTAATTGCGATGTGAACGACTCCGCTCACTGCTTTGGTGATGGCCGAGTGCGTCACGCCGTGCTTGGCCGCCTCCTCCCACGCCACTGTGCGGAAGTTCGTGTACGCGAGCTGTGCCTCCTCGTCGTCGTCCACGCGCGCGCTCGACTGAAACCCGTTCTGCACAAAATGCGCTACCTCGTACACCTTTCGCTGCAGTGCATACGCATCCTCGGAAGGCAACGGGAAGATCGTCGAGATACTCACGGGCTCCACGGGCGCCAAGTCCAGCCGCTGACCAAGCCGCCCACTGCTCATTGTCACTGAACGTGACCCAAGCGCCTCCGAAGTGAACTCTGAGTACGGGTTCAGCGTCGGCATCCGCGAGCTCGTCGAGCTCGTCGATCGAGTGCGCTCTTTGCCAAGCACGCGCCCCACGAACTGCGAGATCGACCGTCGCTTGACGCTTTGCCGGCGCATGCTCGGGCGAGACGATGACTCGGTCGCGTTGCTGCTCGTGCCGGAATCGTTCCCGCTGCTCTGCCCGCCTGTACCCCAGCTCGACGTGTTGGACCCGCCCCCACCTTGTCCACGAAGACGCGCGTACTGGCCCGAGTGTGACGACGTGCTGCTCTCCTGCTCTTCGTACGTCCAGATGGTCGCATCCAGCTTCACCAACTTGATCCGGAACTCTCGTACGTCGCGTTTGTCTCGCAACGCGCGGTTCCCCTGCCTCATATCTGCCAGCGCCGCTTCCTCGGTGTTATACGCGAAGAACCGGTCGATCTCCAGCTCGTACTCGCCGCACACAGGCTTGTGAGTTGAGGTGGAGATCTCCTCACACAGCCAGTAACTCACGTTCCGCATGCGTTGCTTGGTGTCTTGCAGCGAGTGCGCTAGGATGCGGTCCTTGTAAGCAGGAGCAACATACGGCAGCGAGTACTCGAGGTTCGTGTCCTGAAAGAGCTCTCGGCTAGACCGATCCGAGACCATGGAGAACGTCGCGGAGGCGCCAATCTTTCGCGGATACGTCGGCAGAAACTGGATGGGCGGCTCCTCGAAGCCACAGAAAACCTCCTTGGCCTCCAAAGCCGCCCGAAGCTGGTCGAACCGAAGCAGCTCTTGCCACTTGCGTGAAGCATTTTCTGATGCCATCTGGTACTTGTCGAGCAGATCCGTCACCTTCTTGGACTCGCTCCGAGTAGACAATCCGCGGCCAGCATTGCTGCTCCCCAAAGACTTCTCGCTCCATCCGCCACGACCACCTCTACCCGAGTGAAAGGATGACAGGTTCTCTGACGATTGCTGCTCGGACGGCGGTGTCTCCGACGGGAAAAGGCTGTCTAAGAACGACAACCAGCCAAAAGAGCTCGATGCAGACTTGTCGTCTTCGTCTTGCCATCGCACTTGCCGCTTTTCTTGAATCGAAATCGATACAGCAGGCGCCGAATCGGGTTCAGGAGCGAGCAAATCATCTGGTAAGATTTCACCGGAAGACGACTCCTCTTTTCCCGGAGACCGCAGCAGCGTGAAGGGTAGCCCGTCGTCGCATGCAGTCAGCACTTCTTCATACACGATGTTCTTCTTCTTTTGCGGTTGATCATCGCTTGGGGACCCGTCCTCGCTACCCCGTCCAAGTGAGTTTCTGCTCTTGACGAAGAGCAGGTCCCAGTCGACTTCAACATTACCGTGCTGGCTGTTCAGCTGCAAAATATGATGCTTGGACGGCTTCTCTTCTTGGTTCAGCGACCGTACGGCCTTGATCTTGGATTGAATCGCGGCGTCTGTAGACCTCTTGAGCGACTCAGCTTTCAAGGCCTGATCGATCGCGGTTGTCAGCGTCGTCTTGGGCATGTCGACGTCGTAGTTCAGGTTTCCCGACAGAAATGTGTGGTGATAAAGGTTGGGGAAGTCGATTGCTGCTCGGTCCACGTCCATGCCAAACGACTGGATCAGGCTCGACGTGAGAGAGTGCTTCATCAGTACGCTGGTTTCTTGAGGCTGGTAGAGGCGCTGAGACGTGTTGCTCAGAATGGTGCTGAGGTTGCACGTTACGAAGGCGATCGAAGCGTCAAAGTAACGGATCGGGATCCCAACCACATCGCTGAAAACCTTGCGCTTCGCCCACATCCGCCCATCCGCCGCGTTGAACTGGAAGTTTCCACTGGAGTCATCTGCGTTATTCACGAAGATCATTTGGCAGACGGACGCCTAGTCATTTCACAAAGTGTTCACAAATTTCGGTCAGCCCATCGGCAAACTCATAGCCTCGAGAACAAACTTTTGCCGTAACCCACATCTTGGACCTGACCGCGGTACGCAGTGCCCGCGATCGAAGTGATGGACCGATAGGCTGTTGGGTAGTTGACACGCAGCAGATACCGTCGTATTGTCTGCTCCACCTCCTGCACGCCCAAACAGTGTTGTAGCGAAAAGACGTACAGATCCTTCTTGGCAGGTATCCAGTCCTCCTGTGACCATCAGCAGACAGACACGTGTCAAAACCAAACATCACGATACGATAAAGTTTTGATGCACACTCACGAGATTTGGCGGGCAAGCGCTCCAGTTCATGTCGAACGTGGTAATAAATATGGACGCGGTGCCAAGCTGGTGTCGCTCCCGTTCCTGGACGCGTGAGCTCATTCGTAGCAGGTCGGACTGCTTGCTGCTATTCGTGGAGTATCCTCTCGCGGTCGCGGACCAGGGCTGCCGTACGTGTCGAACGACCCAGACATGAAACTTGCCGTAAATGACGGCGTTGATGAATCCTTGAAGTGGCACAATGGTGGCGTGGAGCATGTCCAGGACAAAGCTCGAGTCGCCCGTGATTGTCTTGTAAGCGCGGTCGATCACGGCCGGGAGCCAACAGATGATGAAGCCGGAAATGTACACGGTGAGGTTGTGCACGACGGCGTAGTAGGCTTCGTTGGCATCTTCGTTTTCGTACGTCTTGAGGCGCCGCTGCACGTCGATCTTGACGAGAATTAGGAACACGCTCATTGTGATTCCACCAGCAACGACCCAAAAGTACAGGGTGCCCAGCATCCACCACAGCTCTTCGGTTGGGTGGCCCGGAACGACGACCCAGCACCAGAGGCCCGCGTCGCCAAACTTGCCCACTACAACCGAACAAGAAGGATGGTAGCAACAGCCACGATGACAGTATTTGGTCAGATCGGCAACACGAAACTGGTGACTGAGAACTCACGGACGAGAACGCACTTGACAGGCAAATGGTCGGGATGGTCAGCGTGAACGCGAGCGTGCCGAGGATGTACCACTTGATCTTGCGCTGCAGCATTTGCTGGTCCTCACCCAGACACACCCAGCGGTACAGGTTGAGCGCCATCACAAAGTTCCACGCAATCGGTGCGCCGTCCCCGAATGTGATGACTGTTTCCGCATCACAATGAATTAGCTATGTCCTTCCGCAACTCTTCGAGAGAAAAACGACATACCGAAGGCCTGGAGCTTGCAGATGCCTGTGACGGGCTCGCCTGCGTCCTGGTCGAAGGTCTGGGTCGGCAGCACGCCGAACGCGCGGCCGAACGCTCCGAAGAGGTCCTGTAGAGTGTCAGCAAGAGCCGCGGATAAGTACACGGAGCCTACTAGGCAGCATTGACGAGAAACGGCGGCACGTACGAGGTAGGCGAGCACGTGGATGAGCTCCTTGGTCACGTCCAGGTGGTGCGCCGAGGCGGCGTAGACCGAGAGCGACTTCTTCTTGAGGTGGCGCGCGTACCAGTAGCGGCCGAGGATGTAGAAGGCGCCGATGATAGACAGCACGGAAGACGTGGCGGACACGGCGGTCTGCGCATGTAGCTGCTGCGAGGAGTCTCCCGAGCTGGAGCCCGCCATGAGCGCCGGAGACGGGGCCGCGCGCAGGTGACGGAGCGGCGGCGGCGGCGGCGGCGGCGGTGCGAGGAAGGAAGGGATGAAGGCGCGGCGCTCGCCTTTCTAATTATACGTTGGGGCTTTAACTTGATATGACGGTCGGATCGACCGGTCACTTCCTTAGGAGTGTTGTTTCCTCACTCGATCGAGCAAAGCGTTGGGATCAACTCCGGGTTGAATATGGGTTATCGAAGGTTCTGATGACCACCTGGCTCTTGCGGCTGGCTACCAAATTCATCCAATCAGCGGTCGATATTTGGAAACATGGAGCGACGGGATTGGCTAATTTCACTTGTGACGGAGAGAATTGACCAACAGCAGGTGAGACCAACCCGATAGGCAGAATATCAACTCTCGCAGGTGAGAAAGGCGGTCACCAGTGAACCTGATCGAGGATGGGCGCAGCGAAAAAAAAGAAGGCACAAGTGCACCTTGGTAAACTTGTGGGAAATTACGAAAGTAGACTCTTCAGATCAAGTGGTGTGACGGAGAAACGTTCAGTGGGCGACGGTGGCACCGCCCAGGGCATGGTGGCAGTCAAACCAGCGACGGCTTACTGTACGTATACACTGTTGTGGAGTGAACAGTTCACGTACACTTGCGGAGGATGCGAGCCAGCGCCGCCGCGTGTGGGTGAAATGGCGTGCCGATCCACTGAACAAGTCCGCAAGCTCCCTCGGTGTTTCATACAGTGAACAAGTGAATGCTTTCTGGTTGATGCTGCTCATCTCTGGAGAAAAAACCTGTCACATGAAATCTTTCTGGCAACATATATTAATTATTAAAGATTTTAATTTAAAGTGATCCACACTATTTCACTAGCGTCGGCTCGAAGGGGCGCGTGGCTGGTCAGTCGCTGGTCAAAGGCGAAAGATCGGCTGCCAAGACGACGGGCGGCCCTCTTCTTCACTCTTGCTCTCTCTCTCTCTCTTTGTGTCCCTGTGAAGGACCGACTGCTGCCTGCGCCTGACGGGAGCGACGACGCGGCGATGGACACGACGGACGCGCCGCAGCTGATCGAGCACGTGAGCCGGTCGCTGGCGTTCACGCCAAACGACACGCGCTGGATCCCGTGCTCGGCGCGGTTCGTGGCCATGGGCATCTACCCCAAGGCCACGGGCGCCGTCTCAGTCTTCGGGCTGGACCAGGGCGAGCTCAAGACGCACGCCGAGCTGGAGAAGAAACACGGGATCAAGTGCGGCACGTTCGGCGCCTCGTCGCTCGAGGACCGCCACCTGGCCACGGGCGACTACGGCGGCGTCATGAGTGTCTGGGACCTGGAGCGCCCGGACGCGCCCGTGTACGCGGCGCAGGCCCACTCGTCGATCGTGAACGCCATTGACGGCTGCGGCGGTCAGAATATCGGCAGCGGCGCGCCCGAGATTGTCACGGGCGGTCGCGACGGGTTCATCCGCGTCTGGGACGTGCGCGTGCCGGACCCGGTGGTGACGCTCGCGCCCAAGGACGCCGAGGCGGCGCGCGACTGCTGGACAGTCTGTTTTGGCAACGCGTTCAACGACGCGGAACGCTGTGTGGTCGGCGGCTACGACAACGGCGACATCAAGATGTTCGACCTGCGCACCAACTCGCTGCGCTGGGAGACCAACTGCCAGAACGGAGTCGTCAACGCGCAGTTCGATCGCAAGGACATCGAGATGAACAAGCTGCTGGTCGCCACGCTTGAGTCCAAGTTCCGCGTCTACGACCTGCGCACTTTCCACCCGGAGCAGGGCTTCGCCTGCATGACGGAGAAGGCGCACAAATCGACCGTCTGGCAGGGCCGCTTCCTGCCGCAGAACCGCGACCTGTTCATGACGGGTGGCGGCAACGGCGGATTCAACTTTTACAAATAGTGAGTCTCTACAGTTGGCTTGCTCGGAAATCATGTGTAGTAGGCTAACTTGACGCGCTCGTGTGTGTTCGTAGTCACTATCCGCTGTCGCGGACCGGGAAGGACGCCGACGGACGGCTCTACGGCGTCTGCGGCACTGTTGAGCTGCTCAACTCGCGCATCCTGTCGACGCAGCCCATCGTCAGCATGGACTGGAGGTGCGTCTGTTCTCTTGGTGCTGGTACATGCATGTTGTTGTGCAGGCGCCACGGACTGACTGATGCTGCTCTGTCTACCCGACAGCCCCGACCGCGAGGGGCTGTGCGTGCTCGCGTCGCTCGATCAGACCGTGCGCGTGTATATTGTGACCAAGACCAACAAGTATTAGCGCGAATGCGACGCAGGAGGGCTTCATACCCTCCTCCTTTGACAAGAATCACTACCATCAGCCTTCATGTATTGATTGTCAGTCTCGCGCTCGCTTGCACTTGGAGACAGCACCTCACTCGACGGCCACGAGGCCGGCGGGGTTCGCGTTCGAGTTACTGGCGAGCGGCTTGAAGCCGAGCGAGCGCACCTCCTCTTCGGGCACTCCGAACCGCGCGAGCTTGTCCGTGAAGGTGCGCAGCGAGTCGTTGAAGGCTTTGCTCTCCTTGGCGACGCGGTACTGCAGCTCGCGGATAGCGCTGTTGCGCGCGTCCAGCAGCCCGTCGAGCGTCTCCGTGACGCGCCGCGCCTGCGCCGGGTCGAGATTGGCCGCGAGCAGCAGCTCCTGCAGCTGCGCCGACTTGCGCGCGTGCTGGTCGTCCATGGCGGCGAGGCGCTGCTCCAGGATGAGGTTCTTGCACTCGCCTTTCTTGTGGATGGTCTGCACGGTCTGCTCGAACGAGTCGTAGAGCGCGTTGCGCTCCTGCTCGAGCGACCGATAGCGCATCTTGAGCTCGGCCTGCGCGTTCCGCAGCTCCTGGATCTGGCGCGTGAGGAAGTGCAGCCGCGCCTGCGCATGCCGCAGCGACAGCTTGTCCTTTTGCTCGTCCTTGAGCTCGTAGCGCAGGTGCTCGACCTCCTGCAGCGCAGCCGCTAGCGGCTCCGAGAGGCGCTTGTTCTCCTGCGAGACGTCGTGCATGAGCTTGGTGTTGGCGGCGGCCTTCTTCTTCATGGCGGCGATCTCGCTCTTGAGCGAGTCGATGAGCCGCAGGTTGTCGCGCGTGATGTCGTTGTAGTAGTTCTTGATCTGCGTGAAGGCCTTCTCGTGGTTCTTCATTAGGTCGTTGATGTGCAAGTTCTTGCGCTCCTCGATTTCGTGGATGTCGACCTTGCGCCGCAGCTCGAGTGCCTCCTGCAGCTCCTCGAGCCGCGCTTGGCAGCGCGCCGCCAGCGCCGCGTTGCTCTTCTCGAACTGCTCGCGTAGCTTGAGCAGGTTCTTGTCGTGCGCTTGCTTCATCTGATCAATCTCGTCCTCGTTGGACAGGTCCCGCTCCTTGAGCTCGAGCCGCAGCGACTGCTTGGTGCTGCGCAGCACCGTCTCGCGGTGCATATGCAGGTCCTTCTCCTCGTCCAGGTGGCCCGCGCCCTCGGCCCGCGCGCGCTTGACGTTGGCCGCATGCTCATACTCGAGGTGCTTGACCTTCTGCACGTACACGCGCACTTCAACGCGGTGGTTGTCCTCCATGACCTCCATCTCGCGGTCCTTGGCCATGATGAGCTGCTCGTGCTCGTGCAGCTCCTGCTTGGTGATGTCATAGAAGGACTCGATCATGTCGCGCTCGTGCTGCACGTAGTTGCGGTCCACCTGCGCCTTGTCCAGCTGCTGCCGCAGCATCTGGATCACCTCCTTGAGCATCGGCACGTCCATCGTGTCGTACTCTACGCGCGGCGCCCACCGTCAGCTCCTTCGACCACACCAAGACGCACCTCCATCAGGACGTACCGGACGGTTCCTCGGGCGGCGGCTCCTCCTCCTTCTTGTCTTTCTTGCCCTTCTTGCCGCTCTTCTTCTTGGGCCCCATGGCGCTCCCGTCACCTGTCCCCTGCTCGCTCCGCGCTCGGTCTCCGACGCAATGGTGGGGCGTTTCGATGCGTCGCTGGCCTTGACGGGCGTGACCTTTCGCCTCCGCTCCAGCTATAGCCCCGCTAGGAGCGTGAGGCGCCGCGTGTGGGCCACTCTAGCCGCCAACGTGGATCCAACCAGCGCATGGATCGCGCGCCTAGTCGCAGTAATAGTCCGACGCGCGGAGAATGGGCAACGGACGGTCGAAAGCGGCGGCGCGGCACCTCGGGAGCGGCTTCGGCGGCGGTGACGAGGACGATGACATCATCGCGCGCATGTACACGGAGCCGCTGTTGGGAAGCGACCGCGCGGACGACGGAGGAGCGAAGCAGAGGCATTTGCAGGCGGCGGATGATGGATGTGACGGGAAGCTTGGCGCGGTGCCGCTGAGCGCCGTCATCCACCAGCTCAACAGCTTCTACGCCGTGCTCTGGCCGGTTGCGACCGCCATGATCCTCACCAGGTAACTAATGCATCGGAGCTCCGCTTTTCAGATGGATCGTCAACACTGACGCCTCTGAAGCGTGACCGCGTGCTTCCTCTCGGACCCGCAGACGACCAAGGCCATGAGGTGAGTCGATCTGAAGTTATTGACGCGAGAACTACCCGTCTGACGTCCTCCTTTGCAGCGCGTACATGTACTACAAGGAGACCGACGCGTCGCCGGCGCTGTCGACGGCACAGAAGTCGCTTGAGGCGCTGTGCAACGCGCTGCTGTTCATCGCCTTTGTCGCGGCGTTGACCTTCGGGCTCGTGCTGCTATACAAGTTTGACGGCATGAAGCTCTTCCTCGGCTACTGCGTGCTCTACTCGTCCGTGCTGCTGGGCGTCGTGGGCGCCAAGCTCGTCGTGCTCGCGCTCGCCAGCAGGGTCGTCATGGACCAGTTCGCGCTCGCGCTCGTGATGTACAACTTCGCCGTCGTCGGCGTGCTCGCCATCTTCTACCAGAATGGCATACCGCCGGCCGTCGAGCGCGGCTACCTCGTCGCCACGAGCGTTATCGTCGCATGGCAGCTCGCCCAGCTCCCGCAGGTGAGTGCGTGCGTTCGTGCCTGCTTCTCTCGCTTCAACTCGCTAACACGGTGGCTGAACAGTGGAGCGTGTGGATGCTGTTGTTCCTGCTCGCGTTCTGGGATCTGTTCGCGGTACTAACGCCGATGGGGCCGCTGCGATGGCTCGTGGACCTCGTCCATGAGAAGGGGACGCCTATCCCGGGGCTGCTCTTCCAGACCGACGTAACCGACGCACACAGCCACAAGGCGAGAGACAACAGACCAACAGCGAGGACCGACGCCGAGACGGTCGAGTACATCCGGGAGTACCACGCCAAGCTCTCCACTACCCCCGAAGACGCCTTCTTCCAGCGGTTGCTCGCTGCCGGAGCCACCGCCAAGTCGTCGTCCGTTAAAGAGGTGGAGCAGCTAGCCTGGCAACTGCGCGCGTTCCTCCGCGATCAGCACTCGCGTTTCGAGAGCCGCGCGAGCGACCTGAGCCGTGTGTTTGCCGGTGACTCGTCGCGACTCTGGCGGAACTTGTACGCGTACTACAACGTCTCTTTCGTGCCAGCAGCGCGGCCATATCCGCCGCTACGCTGCGTCTTCTCGCCCGAGTTCGTCACAGGACAGAGCGCAGAGACCACCACAGACAACCACGAGGGCGACAAGTCCATCAAGCTGGGCCTGGGCGACTTCATCTTCTACAGCGTGCTGGTCGCGCGCGCCGCCGTGGAGAGTTTTGCCGCCTTTGCCGCCTGCTTCGTTGCCGTCCTGGTGGTACGTTGCATTGCTCAATGCAGTCTCGCTTGGCCCACGGGTCTAATGTGAACTGCTTGGCTAAACCATAGGGTCTGGCCGCGACGCTGTACCTGCTGGCCAAGGTGGACGCGCTGCCGGCGCTCCCGATCTCCATCTTCGCGGGCGTCGCCATCTACTTGCTCACGATCGCGGCTGCCGCGCCCATGATTGAGCACCTGGCCGCGCATTGCGTGCTCATTTTATAGTGATAGTGACAAGACGACTTAGTCCCCAGTCAGTCTGATCTCTCGACTGCAAGGTAATTAGCCACACGGAACAGTGAGAGAGCGTGGCGCGTGGCTCGAGCATCGCGCTAGTCTCCGTATCACGCATCTCCGAGTAGGTGATGCTCGTCGAGTACAGGGAGGTAACGATTCGCTGCTTTTGTTATTTGCGGCATCAGCCGTGCTTCAGCAGCGCAGCTACTTGCATGTGGGCTCTCGTCGTCATGTGCTGTCATCGATGGGTCGTACATGCTAGTATGCGAATGCGAACGCAACACCACACGGGAAGTACGAGGATAAGGATCTCTGGACGACTTATCGATGATTAGATCATTTTGCGACGTGAATCAGATAAATCTTCATCATATCCGACGCTGCCTCACAGCACAGAGAGGACTCCTTATGCTCCGTATCCTGGCAAGACGCCGCCTATCGATACGACATCCTCCGTTCATTGGAGTGTCCTGCGGATGCTGCAAGTCGGAAAAGCAGTTTGCCTCCCGAACAGAACGTAGCGGCTATTCTTGGACCGCCGTCAAGCATCCTGGATGTAAGAACCGAGAAGTCGATTCGCTCACACTGGAGACAGCCTTAATTTCTCCGGCAGCTCTTCATGAACACGAGGATGCGGCGCTACTGGGAGGCTACAGCGCGGGCCTGGCGTAGCACAGAAGTGGAACTGACGAACGGGAACCCGGTTGGGCGACTTCTCCACCTCAACGACTATGCCAAGCGTGCGAGCACTGCGCACTGCCTGCTCGTGTTGGTCCTCACGCTGATGTCATGCCTAGCGATCACTTTGCTGCTCGAGGCCACCCCGCTGCGCCCACCAAGCGACGGACTCGACGAAAGTTTCTTGCTCTAGGTGCGTACGGTCGGTATCACGTGTTCGGTGGCCTTCTCCGTGCTCCAGCAGGGCTCCTACCTGGTTCCACACATCCCCATCTCCTACGTGTCCATCTTGGTGGCGATCGTTGTGTGTGCACTGGGCTCCGTTTCGGCATGTCACGTGCCATCGACTCCCCACTTCCGTTTACGTTGATCATCGGGTCCACTGTTATCTTGAGTCTGCAGTCCGTGAGTATGGTGATCATGTGGGGCCGCTTCCTCGCTCGAGACCACGACGCCCGACTGGCCTTCATCAACTACTTCAACATCTCGGGAATGCAAATGGCCACCATTTGGGTCTACCCAGTCTACGCGTACGTCTTCAACCAGCTCTCAGCAGGTCGCCAAGTCGCCACTATGATCATGTTGCCAGTGATCAAACTCGCAATCAAGAACGTCCTCGCGCGTCTTATGGGCGACAACAACGACCTCAAGCCATGTGTTGTGGTGCTGAAC
>JAASGW010000774.1:0-12946 GCA_023334395.1 Phytopythium sindhum | reverse complement strand
ATTTCAATTTAGTTGCAAATTTTCCGCGTTCGACTCAAGTCTCCTCTTCCTCCTTCCCTCCAAGTCGGGAAGTCAAGCTTCCTCTTTGCACAAGCGTGCGTGCCGTGTTTTGGGGACTGTCGTGGACAGCGCCCCATTACAAACCTGCTTCGCCCGCTCACTGAAGGCGGCGTCCGCTATCTACTGTCAAAAAAGGACCGTATCCTCGCTACAACGGACTCCTATTTGACCCTAAAAAACCTACGGCGCCCCGCTATAGTCGAGTTTGACACGGTGCTTATCGAGCTCATCGAGGACTTCGAGGAGGACGACTGCATCACGGCGGAGGTGGCAATGGAGCTGGTCACGTATCTGGCAGGCGAGCTCGGGATCCCGCCCGACCAGCGCGCCAAGTTCTCGCGCGGCTGGCTCCAAAAGTTCCAGCGTCGCAACGGCCTCTCCTTCAAGAGGCATCGTGGCGAGGCTGCCTCCGTCGACATAGCTGCCGCGAACACCGGGAGGGAGAAGCTGCAGGACATCATCGCCCAGTATGCGCTGGAGGATGTCTATAATATGGACGAGACGTCCTTCTATTACCGGCAGCGCCCAGCGGGCTCTATTTTGCGTGCCGTGAAGTCCGGGCACAAGAAGGACAAGACGCGTCTGACTTTCGCCGTCGCCGCAAACGCTGACGGCAGCGAGAAGCTGCCGCTGCTGGCCATCGGGAAGGCGATGCAACTCAGGGACTTAAAGGGGCACGACGTGGGCAATGAGCTCGACGTCGACTACACGAACAGTGGGAAAGTCTGGATGACGTCCGAGATCTACTGTGACTGGCTCGCTAGTGTTGACGACAAGATGCGAGCAGAAGGGCGCCACATCCTTCTGCTCGTTGGCAACGTCAGCTCGCACGATGACAGCGCTGTCACGCTGACAAATACTCGCGTCGAGCCGCTGCCGCCCAACACCACGACAATTCTACAACCGATGGACCAAGGAATCATTGCCAGCCTAAAGAAAAGGTACATGAAAAAGAAGACGACGGCTGCTCTTCGTTCATTTCAAGGCAGACGAGGAAATGCAGTGGCTGAGCCTCGAAAACCAGTCAGTATGTTGTCTGCTCTCGAGTGGGTTGCGGAGGCTTGGGCGGAAATTCCGTCTGAGGCTATTAGAAATTGTTGGCGCCATTCCGGCCTTATTGAGTAGAAAATACTAAAAACAGCTTTAAAGCGAGACAATCACATTCGAAAAATCAGTGCTTTCGGAATTTTCGTTGACCTGTCCACACACGATTCCCCTGCCTATTCGCTATATACCACTTTCGTAGAAAACAGAGGATAGATTGTAGGTGATTGTCGGTTTCCAGATGAGGGGCATATCCAACCGTGCAACCCCAGAGTTTCATCAAGTACCATCGAATCACAATGAAAATGCATCCTCTGACCAAAATAAATGCATACTCATCTGTCCGAGAGCATTATGTAGATCTATACAAAATCCTGTTATTTAAAAAAAAAATATGTTGAGTCCGGGCGTTTAGATTGGACCAATCAAAAGCTGGCCTTGCGCTCTTTCGAACGCGCCAAGTAGCACGTCTGTTCCAGTTGTACTTCGTCTGCTTGTGGATGCATCGCAACAACATTCGATTCCACGATCACCAGCCCAACCTGATTGACGTCAAGGCCCAGGTCCAAGCTGTGATCGCACTTCACCTCGAGTACTTCCGCCAAGCAACGCTGATGAAGAGTTTCGACCACTCCAGCTTGCTGCGGCGACAATTACTCGGCTTGGTAGCCGCCCTTCCCGTTTGCTCGCGCTTTTCTGAAGCGACTACCGCCGAGGCTCTTTAATTTTATGAGGAGTTTCGTGCGTGGTTGTCTACTCTTCCACTAGAGTTTGACACGAGCCACTCCGCGCAAACAGTTTGGTTGGGACTTTGGTTCTAATCATTTCTGCGTGCAAACGAGTGCCTGCGGTTTGCAATTTTTGTGCGAGCCACTGCGGTCTTATTTTGGCTGCAACCGGCTTCCAGCCCCATGCCTCAATGGATTCCCGCCGCCCTAATTTTTTCGACGGCTCGACTTCATCAGCTGGGTTAACAACGCGATTTCAACAACAATTTTCAACCTTTCCAGACTGAGCCGAGCCAAGACGCGACCAACTCGAAGCTCAACGAACGCGCCGCAGAACTCCAATCAGCCACCCACGTCAAGCCTCCCCAACAACAGTCATCAACAAAACTAAACAGAAGAGACTGCTTACGACGCCGACTGCAATGATTAAGGCCCCAGCCGAGCTCACCCGACCAAGGCCTCATCCGCCGCAATCAACCCCCCACAGCCCTCCCACCCCCATTTAGTAGGGAAACTGTCAAGTTTCCGGCATCAACCCCGCTGGCAAGCTTCACTTATCTTTTCCTCTTTTAGCAGCCTATGTTTTTTGGTATTTTCCAAGTGTGCAGAAAGTGCACTGTACCGTATACACAGTCGGTAACACTTTTTCCATACTGAAACCAAGTAGTTTAGGTAGTACGGCTTTCCGCAGGATAAAAGTGTAATGCAACTTGTTTTTCCAGTTGTACTTTGTCCGTACCAGCCACTTACACTCGATAAATTTTGAAAGGTCAGTTTCAGAACTTTGGTTTGATCGCAATTTTCTAAACTCAAAACAGCTTTTTCTATGGATAGGTAGCCATTGATTCGCTAATTCCAGTAGAAATGCGATACTTCACGTTTTTGAAATAGAATCTTCACAGCAAACTAAAGAAAAAACAACTGGTTTTCAGAGGTTTTGAATTGTGATTGGTCAGAAAAATCCACAATTACAATCAGTAAAATCAATAACATCTGATATCTAAAACAATGCAAAATGTATTACCCAATTTTATTGGGAAGCCGAAAAGACCCAAACAAAAACAGCAGCTCAGCCATGGCGTCCCGGTACAACGCGAAAGCTCCGGTGAACGCGGCCTCCGTGCTGCAAGGCAGTGTCCGCAGTGACTTTCCCTCGTGACGTTGCTGTTCCTTTTTAAGGTGAGGAATGGAGTAGTCGTTGCCTCCCTCGCGCAGCAAGGACTGCTCCATGACGCCCATCAGCGTGACGAACACGTTGTCGAATTTGACGGTGTCAAGCTCGTGATAAGAGGCCTTAACCGCCCCCACCAATTCGTCAATGTTACTCATTTGTTTAGTTTGCTGCAACGCCTGGATACTGGCGAAGTAGCCAAGATCCAGGACGCTGAGATCGGGGCTGTTGGGCGGCTGAGCAGTCAGCTTGATGTCCCAGCCGCTCGCTTTACCCGCCGCCGCCACCTCAGGGTCTTTGGCGAGGCAGTGCGGGCTGGCATTGTCCTGCTGGATGAATATTGTCTTGCTTCGTCCTGAATCATACATTACATATTATTCATATTGATACACAAAAGTATTAGTACTCATATTAGCACGTAGTAAAACGGATCATACGATAGAGTACAGTACCTGGCCACACACTCTTGATCGCCGGGATCACGTCGTTGATGAGCATGTGACTGGCCCTGGCGCGGTCCATAGTCACCGGTACAGTGGCCGGTGTCCCCTTGTTCCGGTTCTTGGACTTGCGTTTGGCCAGCTGCGTCTCAGTGTACGGCCACAAGCCGATCTTTCCGTCAAATTGCTGGTTGCGCGTCGTGTCCCAACGCGGACGCACGACCGCAACCAGAAACATAACTTTCGTCAAAAAGTGCTTGCTCTGCGCTGCGCGGTGAGACGCCTGCTCGTTGTCGGTCAGATATAACGTCTTCCGGTCCTTGTCGATGTAGAACCATTTTTTGTCAATATGGACGTAGTCATAGAAGTCGTGAAAGACCAACGCCGGCTTTTGTATTTCAATTAATACTTATATTAATACGTTACGATTAATATTATATTCATACCTGAAGTAACAAAAGGGAACATGAACTCGAGCCTTTGCGCCATGTTGTCGGGGCGGAAGAGCGACTTGATGCGGGTGCTCGAGCAGTGGAGCTCGTCGCCGACGAGCATATCCGCAAACGATAACTTCGGTATGCCGATGTGCGCCGCAGTCGAGCGAATGGTCTGGCGCAGCCGCGGCGGAACCTTTTCCATTGCTGCCTTGACATCCGCAAGCGCGTACTTGGGCTGCACGCCGGGGCGGCCTTGCCTGTCACGGATTGCATTAGGATTGTTCCAAAGCTGACTTACAGTATTGCGGTGTAGCTGGAAAGGCGCCACCGCCTTTGAAATACTGCCTGACGGCAGCCTTCCATCGTGCAGGCGGTCGCAGAGGAAGCGGTAGACCTCCAGTCGCACGTCCTCCGGAACGTCCTTCTTCTTCCCCATGGCGCGCGAAAGTTTTGGCGCGAAGTGCGCACTACCTAAAATAAAAGCCGATTTGATTGGTCAATTTTAATATTTTCTAACAAATCGAATTCGTTTCTGTCTGCGTTTTATCCAATAAAATTTTTGCATATGATGCTCTCGGACAGTCAAAATGATTGTTGCACATAATGCTCTCGGACAGATGAGTAAGCGGGAGGAAATGATGCAAATTGCCTGTGCCCTGAAAAATGCATGTTGGCAAGATCGTGTTTTTGTCCCAAGCCGACCTGCATTTCTTTGCACGGGAGTGGCAAAATTGACCGATCGATATTGCACGAATCAAAACTAAGGCAACGAGCACACGAGGGTGACCACGCGAGCTACCGTCGCAGCTGCCTCGACCGGATCATACTGCCGCCATGGATCCTGCACTGAAGGCTGTCCAGCCGCAGTCCCGACGCGCCATTTTGGCGGATTTGCGCCGGCAGCGTCGTCTGGATAAGCAAGCTGGGGTCACGCGCGCCCACGCCGAGCAGAGAAGCCGCCAACCGATCCAGGAGCTCGCACGCGCCTGCGAGCACGCGAAAAGCTCGACCGCGAAGGCAGTCGAGAGGTACGAGCACCTCGCCGTCGAGAAGGCGGCCGAAGCGCGCCGGCTCGACCAGCTCCGCGTTTGAGTCGAGGCCGGAGAAGTGACATCCCTCTCCGACACCGATGCCCAAAAGCTCCGACGCCTGAACAGCGGCAAGCAGAAGCCGCACTTATCCACCACCGATCACCAGCTGACCCTGGAGCTGAGTGATGCCGAGACACAACGTGAGACCGCGCAGCGTCTCGGGACTACTCAGAGTACTGTGAGCCGGCACCAGCACCACCTAGAGAACAGCGTGGATCGCAGAGGGCGCATACCTCTGCTCACTAAGCCCATGATTTTTGCGGCAGCAAGATTCCAATTCCTTTGCAACACAACGTCTTTGACCCATACGGCTGGGTTCATAGAGCTGGCGTTTAAAATCAAGGTCAGCACCAAGACCGTGAGCATGTACCTCAAGAACGTGGCTGGCTTTCGCTTGGGTGATTTCCACCGCTCCCCTCGCGACCGCGACTCGGAGCGCGCGATTGAGGACAGATACACGTACTCATCGATCATGCCGACCAAGGGCGGCCAGAACACGCTGTACAAGGCGATTTACTACGACGAGATGAAGCTCTCCAGAATGATCAAGCGCAAGGCGTGGTCGATCGGCGGCTGGATTCCGACGGTGCCGGGCGAGTTCTACTCAGAGCATCCTGACCATGTGTCGTTTCTTTTGGCTGCTTCGCCAGTGCTTGGTGCGCTGTACTTTAAGGTCGTCGAGGGCAGCATCGCTGCCGAAACTGTCCTCGATTTCATGAAGGAAATAGTGGCTGCCTGTAATGGGGCGTTGTCCACGACAGTCCCCAGAGCACGGCACGCACGCTTGCATCTTGAGGAATACTTGATTCCCGACTTGGAGGGAAGGAGGAAACGGAGACTTGAGTAGAACGCGGAAAATTTGCAGCTGAGTTGAAATGAACTTATGGTTCCTGAATCCTACAAACATAAAACCAGTAGGGTCCTTATGGGGTTAAATGCAGTCAACCTACACATGCAATATAAAACCTTGGGTTGAATCAGGTTGAGCTTGAGGCTTGGACCAGGAGAATATTCTCCAACTTGAACTTCAATGTGAGGTTTTTCGAAGAACCTCCCCGCCACGTGGCATGTTGTGATTGGCTGATATCAACAACATGTACCCACAATGACACGTCGGCCTCGTCACCAGATAGTTTCCCAGCAGGAACCATCATCATGCACAAAGGCACGTGTGCATGCAGAGAACACTCGAGAATGTTTGAGAACATTCCATGCGGTCGTAATCATTGATCACTACCGTGAGTGTTGGTGTGTAAACATGGATCAGGCATCATGTTTACGACACTCGGCAATCCATGACGATTAGTGTGGTGCACACTAACCCGTAATTGGATTGCGCCATATAATAGGCATTAGGGCCCATTACACTGCTTACTTGGCTCACAACCCAATATCCGATCGGTACATGCACGCCTTCATCATGGGCAACGCCAGCATGCACCACCGCTCGATCGTGACTGATTATTTGTAAGGGGATGCCGTCAGCCAGCTTCTCCAGCTGGAGTTTCTTCCAATCTACTAGCCATTTTTGAACCCCCTTGAGGAGGTTTTCGGCTTGGTGAAATCGCGACTTTGGCGGGAGCGCTCGACCGCGACGGTCACAGACGAGAGCAAGGCGATGCTGAAGCGAAGGCTCGCCGAGGTGACGCTCGCGATAACCGAGCACGACGTTCGACAGTTCTACTTTCACGTCGAGCATTTCCTGCGGTACGCTAACGACAGAGCCCCCGTGTTCACTCAGCAGCTCTACGAATACACTCACGGCGGAGACGAGCTCGGGCTGTGCCGGCTTCTACCGGACACTGTCGAATCTCTTCTAGCGAGCTACTTGCCGAATATGTACGAGGAGTTCACGCCCGAGATGAACTTGGAGGTCGAGCGAGCGTTCGGCGTGCAACGACTGACAATGAGCGCTGTCGTTGCCGTCATGAACAGTCGCATTGCGAATGAAGGAGTAGAAGAGTTGTCTACCGTGTTTTAAATTTGCATGCATTTCACGTTTTTTTCGAAATTGAAAAGTAAAACTGATGCACCAGTGCTTTTTCTTTTTTTCACGCCGTCATGAACGCAAAATATGCATTAGACAGCTCAAATTTTGCATCAATTGTTTTCCGCTGATGCATTTATTTTGGTAACAGGATGCATTTCATGGCGATTCGACGGTGCAGCCAATTTTCTCGTTAGTCTCACACATCTGAACGCATAACCTCTAACATTCAATTTTCGAGGTGAGCGATAGCAAATGTCGAGGTACTGTTTTAATTTTCTTTCGCGATAATGGGCGTGGGTTCAAATCGTCAATTGTGTTGATCCGCGTTACCATTTGGCACTCTGAATGTGCATTGGCACAACTTTAGAAAGTGAGCAGTGGAGAATTGCCGACGCCGCCTAGGAGATCTTATCATCAACAAGTCGCACCATGGATCTAGATCGGCTGCGCTCATGCGTTCATTCCACAACATGCCAGCTCTCCCACACCTTCGTTGCAACCTTACCGTCGAGTAGAAGCTGCTCCTTATCTCTTGGGCCAAGCGCACGCATTGGCTCCAGCAGAAGCTCGCCGACTGGGCCACGAAGGCGATGAAGCTCCAGCTCCAGCTCTCCCGGCATGCTGTGGGCAAGATCCTACGCAGCGAGGCGAAGCTCATGGTCGTCGCAGCCGACCGCCGCGGCACCAAGCGTGTCTCCAGCGACGGCACCTTCCTCGCGTACGACCAGGCGCTCGCGGAGAAGGTGGACGGCATGAACGAGGTCATCAGCTACGTCTCGGGCGCGTTCATCCGCGAGGCTGCCCAGGACCTTGCAGATGAGCACAAAATAGTCGCTGCCCGCCGTCCCACCTACTCCAATGGCTGGCTGGGGCGCTTTCAGAAGCGGTGGGGCTTCGTGCTCCGTAAGAAGCACGGGGAGTTTGGCAGTGTCGACCCCCAAGCGGACAGCGACGGCAGGGCCGCGATGCTCACGATGATTCGTTCATATGCACGCTGTGATGTGTACAATATGGACGAGACATCGTTCTTCTACCAAACTGACCAAGACTACACAATCAGTCGTAAAAAAAAGGTGCCCGGGAAGAAGAGCAAGGTGCGCATGACGCTAGTACTGGCGTGCAACGCGGACGGGACGAGCAAACTCAAGCCGCTCTTCATCGGCACGGCCAAGAAGCCTCGAGTCTTCAAGGGCCGCGACGTCGACGGGCTGGGCGTGACGTACACGAGCAGCAAGAAGGGGTGGATAACCTCGGCGCCATTCTGCGAGTGGCTGCTGTCGCTGGAAGAGGACATGCGGAAGCGCGATCGCCGTATCCTCCTCCTTATCGACAACGTCAGCTCCCACGTGCGCCCTGACGTCGAGATGACGAATGTTCGCCTCAAGTTCCTACCTGTGAACACCATTAGCGTACTGCAGCCGCTCGACCAGGGCATAATTGCCCAAGTCAAGCGCAATTTCACTAAGGTAAAGGCGAAAAACGCGTACCGCCTGTACAAATCGCGCCAACCATAGAAAAAAGTAGATCTTTACGAAGCTATGGATTGGGCCAAAGAGGCATGGAACAGCGTCCAGCCGGATGCAATTCGGCACTGCTGGTACCATTCCGGTGTTGTTGGCGATCCCCAAAACATTTCAGGACTTCTATTAGGCGAATTTTGATCAATAAATCAGCACTTATGAATTTTGCTCATTCTTACGAAATCCTCATTCTCGTGCATATCTGATTTATACCGCGGTGAGCTTAACGAGGGGATTGGCTGTACTAGATTCCTCTGGTTATTGCGGGCTTCAAAATTGAGTCCTCGGCTTTTCATATTAGAAAACCGAGCTTTTATAGAGCTGCTTTGATTGAGGACTGCAAGAGAATAGAAGATTGATCGCTATTCCTTAGGGGAGGTAGACATCCGAAGATGCATGTTATCTTAGACGCCACGAGGTGTTCCGGAGTCCGGATGCGTGTGCGCGTGCATTAGAGACTGGGCGGTCGTGAAAGTTTTAGTTATCTCCCCTCCCTGACCTCCACGTAAAAATTAGCACTTGGGTGTCAGGAGGGCTGGGCACCAGGAAAGAATGAGAAGTTTGGAGCTTCATGCGCCATCACAAAGAGCAGAGACTTCACCAGTTCGTTCATTCCCGAATTCGTCGCCGACCAAGCAAAACCGACCGCTGTAGAAACCAACTAATCAACTCTCTCCGCGACCATCATGCTGATGGCGATTGGGTCGTTGTGGCAGCTTGCTGGACTCCACATGCAGGAAGAGCCCGCCAACTTCGCCGTCACTTTAGCAGTGATCCTGCTCGTCGCCGCGAATGTGCTAGTGATGACTACGAGTCGCGGCAAAAGCAGTTTTCCACTCACACGCGTTGGCAAGCCGCTCTCAAGACCGACGATGACGCTCCAGCTGCTCGAGAATACGCTCGACTTTGTCAACAACAGTGCGCGCATGCACGACTGGATATGCGAGACCAGTCTCAGCTTCGGAGGCCGATCATGGCTTCTGCGCAAGCTCGGGAGCCAAAGATGGTCATCCTGACGAGTCCCGAGGCGTTCGAGGACATCGAGCGCAAGTTCTTCGACAAGTTCAACAAGGGGCCGTACCTGTACGACTACCTGCGCGATTTCTTGAACGATGGTATCATCAACGTGGACGGAAAGATGTGGGCGTACCAGCGCAAAACAGCTGGCAGTCTCTTCAGTTCGCGAGCGCTGCGCAAATCCATGGCAGCTGCCATCCACAAGCATTCGGTCACGCTTGGTGCGATGCTGGAGAAAGCAGCATCAACGCAGAAGGAGATCGACGTGTCCAAGCTGATGCACCAGTTCACGATGGAGGCCTTCGCCGAGATCGGCTTCGGCTTGAAACTTGGCTGCCTCGGATCGGCTGACTCCCATCCGTTCGAGACTGCGTTCGATGATGCACAGCATGACATCATGACCCGAATGCTGTTGCAGGCGTTCGTGTGGAAGCTGCAGCGCGTTCTCGGCGTTGGGCTGGTGGGGCACCTGAAAAAATACATGGTGTTCGTGAACGAAACGGTGATGACGATTATCAAGCAGACGATGGCGAGCGCCCAGCTTGAGCGACAACAAGGTGGTGCTGGTATCACGAAGAAGAAGGACATTGTGTCACTCTTCCTCGAGAGCGAGGACTCCAAGGGCAAGCTGACCGCGGTGCTGCTCCGCAACATCGTGCTCAGCTTGTTGTTCAGAGGCTGCGATACCAGTGCTGAGACGCTCAGCTGGTTGTCCTATAACCTGAGCTAGAACCCAGTGGTCGAGCAGAAGATTCGCGAAGAGATTGCCTCGAAGATTGGGAAGCACATCAATGCCAACGACCGCCTGGACGTTGATGCGCTGCAGCAGCTGACGTACCTCGAAGCCGCGCTCAAGGAGACGCTGAGACTGTTCCCAGCCGCCAATTTCAACATGCGCTACTGCTACGAGGACGTGGTCTTAACGGATGGCACCTTCGTTCCCGCAGATTGCTACGCGGCTATCTGCCCGTACACGACGGCTCGCCACACCGACGTCTGGGGCGACGACGCCACCGAGTTCAAGCCCGAGCGATGGCTCGGCTCTAGCGCTTTTGGGAAACTCCTGCCCGTGCCGAGTTTCAAGTTCAACTCGCTCCTGGGTGGAGCGCGCGCGTGCATCGGCATGAACCTGGTCATGATGCAGATGAAGACGGTCGTCGTCAAGACGCTGCACCGGTTCCACTTCGCAGTGAGCCCTGAACAACACGTGACCTACCGCCACGCCATCACCCTCCCCGTGAAAGAAGGCATGCGCGTTCGCGTCCAACGCGTCTAACACATCTTACCGAACCGATGAGCGACCACAGGACGCGTGTGCGCACTACAGTAGTTGGAGGAGTACCGTAAAACCGAATATATATCCGACACAAACTTGTATCCGACAAATATTTTTGGTCAATCACGATAGAGATGAAAACGAAGCCATCACCGCAGCTAGTAGTATAACCAAAGCGAGACTGGTGCGCCGTGTAGCTTCGTGCGCACAACGGTACACCAAGTTACCCACTGCGGTTTGACTCTTAGCGAATAGTAGACACCAAACCTTCTAACGGCACGGACGTCTCCCATTCGTCGTCTCTCACTGTGCACTTCCCAACATGCCTCGCGGCATCAGAGCCGCCGCCCCCCGTCCAACTTCGCAGAAGTGCGAGCGAACGTTGGAGACGTTCCAGTTCCACCTCAGCGTGCTCCTGTTTTTCGAAAAATGCGGCCAGATCGACAAGACCCTGTCCAAATTCTTCAATGGCATGAGCGGCAAGCAGTCGGACACCAAGCGCAAGAGCATCTACTACTGGCGGAAGTACCGCGCCATGATCGAGCTGATGTGCAAGTCGGCCACGACCGCGGGGAGCAGTCGCTCCCGTGCGATCGGGACGGGAACATCGCTCTTGGCTGAAGCCGAGGAGCGCCTTGTCATGTGGGTGAATGGGCTGCGGTCGGACGGCATCCCGGTGTCGGACATGATGCTGCAGGTCAAGGTACTCGAGGCGGCTGCGGCGTTCGAGATTTTCGCCGGGTTCAGTGCGACCTGGTCGTGGCGTATCAGCTTTGTTCGGCGGCATGGATTGCCGTTCCGCGTGAAGACTCGGGTCGGGCAGGTCATCCCAGACGACACGGACGCCATGGCAGAGGCGTTCGGCGAGAAACTCAAGACACTGATGGACAAATTCAGCGTCGACCACATCTTCAACGCCGACCAGATGGCTGTGGCGTTCGAGTACGTACGGAAGACGACGATCAACAAGAAGGGCGCCAAGACTGTCTGGGTGCGCACGTGTGGCCAAGAAAAGGACCGGGTGACGGTGATGTTGCTGGGGGACTCGTTCGGCCGCAAGCACACGCCGTTCGCTGTGATGAAGATACGACGGCCCAAGGGCGCCACGAACGAGATGGAGAACGCAAGCCTTCGGCACGGCTTCGGCAAGCGTGCGTGGCCGGAGATCGACTCGATCCAGCACGCCTACGACATGCAGGTGCACGCAAACGACAGGGGCTGGTGGAATAGCTCGATTTCTGTGGCGTTTCTTAAGTATCATTTTGGTAGTTATAGCGACATGAACTGCCCTGTTCTCTTGCTACTCGACGACTTCTCGGGCCACTGGACCGATGAGGTAACCGAGTGTGCGCGTCGTCTCAACGTCGAGCTCGTCAAGGTGCCACCTCGCTACACGTCGGTATGTCAGCCCGCAGACATCGCATGGAATCGTCCACTCAACAGCCGCCTCCGTAAGTATTGGGTATCGTTCATGAGAGAGCAGGTAAAGTTGATAGAGAGCGATAAGTCTGTCAGGTTGAAGGGTCCCGGGCGTGCCCAGTTGTGTGCATGGCTTCATGATGCATGGACCGCCTTGAATGCCAACACCATCAGCAACGGGTTCAAGGGCATCCTGAGCAACTACGACGCTGATGAATCCAGCGGTGGATCGGTAGAGGAGCATGGCCGGCTGAACAAGCTGGTGACTAGCATGGAGCAGCTCGACCTTCTCGACAAGAGCTTTGGTGAGCTAGATGCTGAGAGCGATGCAGTTGACACCACACTTAGTAGCGACGACGAATAAAGAGAGGGGACACCACCGTTTATGCCGATCAAGGCAAACTTAACTTTCTCTCTGTCTACGAAGGGGTTTGAACCCTTGATCCGTCACGTAAATGGCAACTGTCGGTCGGCCATACCAACATGCAGACGAAATACCATGGCAAGAAGTATTTTACGAGTTGTTGCCGCTACTGGTTATATTTCAAATACAGGGAGTTTGCCACCCTAGCCCTTTCGGCACATTGCTGTCGGATACATGTTCGGTTTTACGGTACAGTCAAACCTGCCGATAGGCCGATCACTCGACCAAATATCCTTTCAAACTGAATACTGCATGTGGGTACCCAGCGTATCATAAGTGTACTGAATTTGCATTCGGGAAAGTGAGAGGTATGACTGCTCCATCACCAT